>JADLZN010003110.1:0-266122 GCA_018155175.1 Sinocyclocheilus anophthalmus | reverse complement strand
GAACGTGGAAGGGAAACTGTTCTTCTCAGTTTTGGCAAGAAGGATGACCAGCTTCCTCAGCAGCAACCACTACATCGACACAAGTTGTCAAAAGGCAGGGCTCTCAGGTTTTCCAGGATGTATTGAACACACATCCGTGATCTGGGAGCAGATACAACATGCCAAAAGAGAGAAGAGCGAACTTCATGTGGTGTGGCTTGACTTGGCGAACACTTAAGGTTCAGTACCACATAAGCTGGTTGAGTTTGCGTTGGAATTCTTCCACATTCCAGCATGTGTAATTACCATCATAGACAAGTATTTTAATAACCTGCGCATGTGTTTCTCTCTCGATGGCCGCACAACTGGATGGCAGCAGGTGGAGGTCGGTATAGCCATGGGCTGCTCAATATCCCCTATCCTGTTTGTGGCAGCGTTTGAAGTCATCCTCATCGGAGCAAGACAGATGGCCAGACGGCTGCGATTACCATCAGGAGGAAGACTCCCGGTGCTGAGAGGGTACATGGATGATGTGACAACCATCTTACAGACAGCTCCATGTACAGCCCGGCTCCTCAAGCGCCTTGACGAGCTGATACAATGGGCTAGGATGAAGATTAAGCCCTCAAAGTCTAGGAGCCTTTCAATCAGGAAAGGGGTGAGGGACGACAGGATGGTGTTCACAGCAGGAGGGGAGAAGATACCATTGTTGAAAGAGCAACCCGTCCGAAGTCTTGGAAGGGAGTATACATCAGAGCTCTCTGACAGACAGATGGGGAAGTTGGTGCAGAAGCAATTGAGAGAGGGGCTTGAAAAAATCGACAGCAGCCAGCTTCCGGGGAAACTGAAGGTATGGGTTTACCAATTCACACTTTTCCAGCGTGTGATATGGCCTCTGAAGGTGTCCGAAATACTGTCATCCCTGGTTAGCAGAATGGATACCATCTCCAACACCTACATCAGGAAGTGGTTGGGCCTCCCGCGCTGCTTCTCTGACACAGGCCTCTACGGCAAGAATGCTCTTCAGCTTCCTTTGAAGTCCATCAACCTCGGGTACAAGCAGGAGAAGACCCATCTTGTATTCGAACTAAAGGAATCCAGGGACGAAGCAGTGAAGAGCGCAGGGGTGACCGTCCGCACTGGGCGCAGATGGAGGGCCCAGCAGGAAGTCGATCAAGCCATTAACAGGCTACAACACAAGGAGGTCATGGGAAGAGTCCAACACAGCCGAGCAGGGTTGGGCTGGGGAGAGCCAGTCCAGTTCTGGTCCAAAGCAACAAGGGAGCAGAGGAAGTCCATGGTGGTGGAAGAGGTCTCACGAGTGGAACAGGAACATTACCTCATCAAGGCTTTTTCCCAGGGCAAACAAGGAGCATGGACCCACTGGGAGGATAGTACTAACAGGGTCATAACACTGGGCAGATATCGGCGAACCAGTCAGTCGCGTGAGACTCAGCTTCCCTGTCGTAGTGAGGGCAGTTGTAGGCACACCCTCATTGCCAGAAATCCTCCCCAGTGGTTCGGACGTAAGACAAGTGCCCATGTGCAATGAAGCCAAGCAGCCTTTCGACAGATCTGTCGGGGTGTAACGTGCTTGACGCAGGGGCTCTGCTTAGGTGGTGGCATAACGCAGGTGCTGAGAGGTGGTGGCGCGTGGAAAGGGGGGGAGTTTTGTTTGTACCCAAGGGACCAGGATGAGGAAGGCGGGCAGAATGACGCAGTGGCAGGGGTAAGGAACAACAGTGGCGGGAAAGGACACAGGTCTGCTTCAATCCTTGGGGAAAGGGCTGAAGTAATGCGTGTTGGACACTGGGCACAAGGCTAATCTTACCAAACAGAGAGTCACTCAGACAACGTAAAGGCCAGATGTTGTGGGGGGCACAGCGGACCAAGAAGGTCCTCATTCTTGAGCTGACTGTGCCAGGGCGAAGAGGGAATACCAGTGAGTGTACAAGTTTCAGGGCTAAGTACTTGATTCGGGCGGTCGGAGTGCAGAGACGGGTGGAGTGGACTGTCGACCATTCCTCCCATGGAAGTGGATGCAGGCGGCTGCGTGGAAAGTCGCCAAGCAGCTCCTTCAGAGCTGCATGGACAACTGGGGAAGCCTGAGAGAGCCCTTCAAGGAGCTGGCGGAGAGCGCAAGGCAAGTACTGGTTGTGGCTCAGCGAAGGAGGGAAGGAATTGGGGCTCGAGTACCACAGTGAGGGCAGCTGCAGCGGGGTGGCGGGGCGACGTCCCATAAGCCACACCACCCACCGGAGACGTACGGCTAGGGGGGCGAACCGTCCTGAACGGTGCTACAATGAAACACCCTGAGCTGTCACATAAAAGGGCACTGGAAGAGGTACGGCATGGCCGAAAGTCAAGCAGGAAACACCATTGTATATCGAAATAATATATGATATATATTACACTATACATACATTTTAAATGATTATGATGTCACATTGGCCCTTCTGGATATCATTAAAAAGTACGTACTTTCAAGATTTTATAGAGTTCGTGTCAGATGTTTTTTTTAAGTCTGAAGTCTTTTATGAACTCAACCACGGGCCTGCATTTAGTTGATCAAAAATACAGCAAAAATAGGAATATTGTGAAATACTATTACAATTTAAAATAACTGTTCCTATTGCTCAATAGTGTAAAATGTAGATTTATTTCTGTGATCAAAGCTTGAAATTTCAGCTGGCATAGCACATGATCCTTCAGAATCATCTATATACTGATGGATGCCTCAAGTATAAACAATTTCTTTTATTATTATCACTGTGAAAACAGGGTGTGACTAAATTTGGTTAGAACCATGATGCTTTTTTCAGGGGTCTTTAATCATAGAAAGTTCAAAAGCATTTATTGAAAATTAGAAATTAATTTGTAACATTAAAAATGTTTGGCGTTCGCTGACACTTTTGAACAACTTATTGCATCCTTGCAGAATAAAATTATTAACTTAAAAAAATGTTTGGTGAAATCTGAAATCAGGGATCATATACACATGCATCATCCTGCTTCTGTTTGTTTTAAACTAAACTCTTGAGTATCTTTCAAACTTTTTATACCCTGAACCTTACAAACAGCAAAAACAGTGGCTCTTCAAGAGCTGCTGGTAACACACCAACTTCATTCCTGCAAAAACCGATAAAGACCTGTGCACTCTGACTCCCAGAGACAGCATAAAACCAGCCAATCAGATTGGAACCGGCGATTTTTGCCAGCTTTTGGTTGAATATGCTTCAAGCGGTCTGTACGGTCTGCAGATGGGTTATCTGAGGCTAAGACCCTGGCCTAGTGGATTGTGGGTAACAGGGTCTCAAGCTGTTGAAACAGTGTCTTGAATTAGACGACAACTATTGACGGCCAGAAACGCTTCACGTGCTCACTGTATCTCCCTGCAGGTTACAGTCGAGAGCGCAGTGCTTGTTTCTGGCTGATAATGGTGTCCTTCACATGATCTCAGCCCTGCCAGATTGATTTCAGCCCCTCAGGCCTGGCACAATGAACCGCTCCTCTCTGCTCACTGCAAACACACAGTAATGCACACACTCGGCTGCGTCTGTTCTGGAGAACAGCCAGGCTATTATCTGAGTGACTGTTGTGTGCTTTGCTGCTTAGGGCTGTTGATTCTTCTCATTTGGCCGGCTGCTGTATCTTGATCCCTGGTTGGGTGTTAATGTGTGTTCGGTAAGAGAGAGAGGCAGGTACTTCAGCTCAGTTTCATGAACAGTTGAGCTTTAAGTTAATGGAGGCTGGACAGATGGACGCCAGGATGAATGTCTACTGAAACTGTTCTCACCTAATTTTTCACAGTGTTCTCTGACTGTCTTTATGAAAATACTCTGAGTTCGTCATGTAACTCTTGTGCCGGAATTATTATTAACATTAAAACCATTTTAAGATTTACCACATTTACAAGACAGTTCAACTCTGAGCTTTTGTCTAATTTGTTTGAAATTTACATTTAAATTTACACTACCATTCAAAAGTCTGGGGTCAGTAGGTTGAAGGTAGCGTCCCAATGCCGTAATTATGCACTAGTCTATCGCCGTTTTGTAGTATAATATCGTACGGTAGAATTAGAAGAATTGGCATCACACTGAAAATTCCTAAAAGAATAAGTGCACTTTAAACACCCGGATGATGCACTTAAATAACTGAAAAATAAGTGTAGAATGTTAGACCACGTCATGCATCTCAAGTTGTCGCAAGCTTTAATTACTTACCGAAGGGGGTAGGGCCTATGAGGGACTCTGATTTATGAATGACAAAATACATACCTATATAATCATAATAGAGGTCGACCAATGTATCGGTTTTGCCGATTAATCGACACCGATAGTTGATTGCTGGAACTATAGGTTATCGGCAAAAATCCATGCCGATAGTTTTCCGGGTTGTGTCCGTTGCTGGAGCGGCTGCCTGATCTCTGAGAAGGGTCTGCTGTCATTATACAGTGTGAGAGCGGCCTCTAGTGGTTGAAATCACTGATAGCACGTGCTATTTGTTTAGACACGTAATACTGCACGCTGAACAGAGCGGGAAACTACAGACGCGGATTTAAATGCAGCCAATAGAAAATCCTGTCGCGCCACAGAGCGCAATTCACATAGTTTTCCTTTAAATTACAAAATTATATTGGTCCCGAATCGTTGTTAAATGTACATAGTGTATTGTGCATTTTCAGCAAAACTTTATCTTTCTGTGGCTCTAATAAAGTCTGTGTGCGCTCATATAGAGCTATAATTCTACGGGCGCGACGTTTCTCTTTCCGTTTGACCCGTTTTTTTAAAACGAACTTCAAATCATCCATGCCAAATTGTTAATTATTGAAGTAAACGGTGTCGTTGGTGATAAATAAACTGTTTAGAACGATGATCGAGCTTGAAAGCGATTGCGTTCTGGATGTGTGTGTGATACCAGGAGTTGCCTAGACTCAGCGTGCAACTGTTATTTTGATGATACTCATCACGTGTTCAAGAACAGAACAGTTAAAGTGTGAGCTATAATCCAATACCATAGTATGTAATGAATGCTTAGCTGTTGTGATATAATTTAAAGATGGTGCATCTTGAAAGCCATGATCATTGAAATGAAATGCGAACACTGTAAAATAAGAGTCCATTGTGAGCATACGATTAATGAAAGCCGGGTGTAAGAGTGTCCTGTGAAGAGTGTTAATTTCAACATTTACTATTACTATTATTTTACTAATATTACTATGTAGTGGTCATGTCCTGTTTTTGTTAATAAAGCACTTATTAAAACTATCGGGTAATTAATCTGTGGTATCGGCCAATGTAGGCTCCAACCTAGGAGATCGGGTATCGGCAAAATTACTTATCGGTCGACCTCTAATTCATAGTTATACATAGCTTGAGTACATAGCTGCATAAGTACTCACTGATAGTGCGTCATTGGACGCAGCTGAGATTCATACGAGATTTCGATTTCTATTCATCAAGATCTACATAATTGACAATACGTGACAGTTAAAGACATTATTATAAAAGGATTCATTTCAATAAAGGGTTCCTTGAGATGATATTTAACAAAGAATCCTGAAGAAATGGTTATCACAGTTTCCACAAAAATGTAAAGCAGCAAAAACTTTTGTAATTGATAATCATAAATGTTTCTTGAGCAAATCAGCATATAAGAATTATCTCTGAAGGATCATGTGACACTGAAGACTGGCGTATTGATGCTGAAAATACAGCTTTGAGTTTATTATACCATCCCAAACTTTGCATGGTAGTGTCTATTTAATTTTATTTGTTTGAATGGAAACTGTTTATTCAGATATCCAAATGCTTTCAGAGAAAGTCAAAAATTCAACATGTAATTTTAGTATTCTTGAATAATATAAAAATATACTTTATCATACTATTACACTATTTTAGACTATTTTCTACTTTTGTTCTGTTTAGTCTCATCTGTCTTGGTTTTAACCTCTATCACCCATAAGAGATTTTTAAGGGCCAAGCACTGAACTATTCCAGGGAGCCGGGTAATGAAACAAACTACAGTATACTCATGTACTCTTTCTTATAACAAACGGATGCAATTTCTCTTCTGCATTTAGCATAAAATTGTCCTTTTTTCTTTCTTTCTTTATTTTTTGTGTGTGTTTATAGGTGAGGGCCATGCGTTTGTCATTCGTGGGTGAGATGGGCTGGGAGCTTCACATCCCTAAAGAGTCGTGTCTGCCCGTCTACCACGCCGTCATGGCCGCAGGGGCCAAATATGGCATTTGTAATGCTGGCTACAGGGCCATTGACTCCTTGAGCATTGAGAAAGGTAAGGGTTAATGTTATTATTATTACTATCACTTTAATTCACTGTCACTATCAATATTATTTTGACTTGGGTCAGTAAGAAACCATCCAAAACCACACAAACACTCTGCAGTGCCTTGGCAATCACCCTCGCTTGTGCGACATTTTGCGTAGGATCACTAACATTTTCTTCTGGAAACATAAAAATCTAGTTCAGTAGTAAAAGATGACGTTTTCACATCATCTTATGCATTATGAGTGTTGGCTATCTGAGGTGCCCTTTTAGTGTGTCAAGGTCAGTTGATTTACCGTGGGGTTTTGTTGATGAACAGTGTTTGGGCTACTAGAGTTTGATTCAACAGATCTCGATTGATCTGCGATACATTTTCGATTCACACCGCAAGCATAAATCATCATTGTATCGCTCTCCAGGAGAGCCACATATATAATTCATTCTTAGTGCTTCTTTCAGCCTTAAATGGCAGTTTTTCTGCAGCAGCACTGGTCAAGTAATGCAGTAAATGCACACAGGTGGAGATAATAGTTCAGATGTACTGTAGGCTGGTAGGCGTCTCTTATGCATTGATCTCTTTGTGGAGTTAAAGGGAGAAGTAGAGAGCGGGGCACAATAAAAACTCATTACTGCAGCTGAAGACTTTAGCACTTCCACTGCACTCTTGAGGCTTACTATGTAGGTCATGTCTACTAGACTGTGGTTGAAATACTCTACCTGAGTGCAAGATGAAGAAATAAGTCCATCTCTGTTTATGTGAATGCATCAGCATGCTAGTGATAATGGATGTGTGATTTCATGTTTAGTGTTTTTCTGCATTTGGTTCAATGACGTGATGCTCTTTGGATCTATTAATTATTTAAAAGTATTTAAAAATGCCATTTACACAGACAATGAAATAAAACACTTTTTATGATAGACACTGTTTTTTATTTTCTGAATTAAAATGAATTTTGAAACCTTGTGCGAGCGGGCAGGTTTAAAAATGTTAAGATTAAAGAGAGTGTAACAAAGAAAAAGTCATATAAAAGTGACACTCGCTAATTATATATTATTATTAGAAGTTTTGTTTGTTGTGTACAAAATTATTATTCCTCGCAAAGGAAAATAAACAATTTGTTGTGAAAGAATAGTTGTATTACATATCGAACAAAAAAATTTACCATTACCGTTAAAAATATGGGTGCCAGTACGATTTTTTCAAATGTTCAGACAGTAAAACAGTAATATGTGAAATATTATTACAATGTAAAATAACTTTTTTCTATTTTAATATATTTTAAAATGTCATTTATTTCTGTTGTGGAAAAGCTGAATTTTCAGCAGTCATTTTTCCAGTCTTCAGTGTCACATGATCTGCAGAAATCATTCTAATATGCTGATATTTTCCAAAACGGCCAATTATTAAAAAAGAAAATTAAGTTTCTTCAAATAATAAAAAAAGGATTAATAAAAAATCTGGAGCCCCAAACTTGTGAACGAGTGTATTATACAGGAAGTAATCTGTCAAAACAGTGTACAATTATTATCAAAGCTTTTGTTGACAAGGTTGTTTATTTTTAGCTTCAAAAAATGGTTTGAGATGAATGTCTTAGGTCTCTCTTTTTCAGGTTACAGACACGTGGCCAGCAGATCTGCGGCTCTGAGGGACACTCCACTAGAGCAGGACGTGCATTCACCTGCTAAGATGAAGACCCATCCCTTCCTGGGGCCCGGAAGGCGCTCGGGGCCCAAATAGGGCTAGGGCCCGGCGCCAGACGAATCGTGTGTGTGCTGCTCACAGTGATGAGTAAGAGTCCAGCAACCAAAGAGAAGATTCACAAAAATCATAATAAAAAAAGGCAGGAAATATTAAATGGCAGATAGTAAAACGGGGATTAATGGCCTTTGACTATGAATTCATCATTTTAGCAGTTATTTCTCTGTTGGCCTTAAAGCATTTGTTTAGCAGAATATCAGTTGACTCACCAGTGGATGCTCTGCAAGTGATATGGGTGCCGTCAGAATGGCGAGCCTAACAGTGATAAAAAATCAACCTATCCACATCACTCCAGATCCATCAGTTAATGCTTGTGATGTGAAAAGCTGATGGGTGTTTATAAAGAACAAACTGATTCGCCTGACTTTCACTGGAGGAAGTGTATTAGGATGTGGAATCAATTATAGCCAGAAGACACTGTTTGACGTAAGAAGGTCTTAAGATGGATTTGTGTCTTACATGATACCACCCACAGTTTTCACTTCACACAGCGTAACTGATGACTGGAGTGAGTACTGATTACTGGAAGAAACAAAGTCGTTTTCGACATCTGAATGAATTTGATGGCATGTTTAGACAACTGTCATTAAATGTCATTTTTGCGCCTCAGTATGTAATTTTAATGCTAGAGGACATGTTTGAGATGTCTGTTTCTGGGCTATGGTTTTAGGAGGTAGTGTTAGGGGTAGGGTTAGGGCAAATGATGTCATAGTGGCATTTAAAAGTTACATAATACTGCAGCGAATGACAGTTGTCATAAACAGGCATAAAACCTCCTTCATATTCATGACATGTGCCATGTCATGATTATGAAGGTGTCATGTCAGTCTAATGCACACCCCTTCAAGTAAAGTGTTTACCGTTTTCATTTTTGGGGAGGACCGACCAAAATCAGGTAGGTGTCGGGTGAACGTCTTTAAAATTCAAAGCACAGCAGTAGACTAATATGCTGGTCATCACTGGTTTCATAGCCTCAGGTATTTGGCAAGTTTTTTGACATTTATTTACAAACCGTCTTGACTTAAAAGTGAATAATTGCTGTAATTCCGAACTAATGATATTATACATCACAATACATTTCACTGATAAGGTTTTTCAAGGAGACATCTGAGTTTGACCAACACTTTCCACTTTTCATGTCCACTTCGAGCTTCATTCGTTCCTGACATGAGCCTTAGTCAATACAAGTTCAGTAATTTTAAACTATATACTTTATAGTTTATAGAAGTTGAATTCACAACAAACTTAGATTCAGTGATGTTAATACTTTTTAGAAGTTGAACGCAAACAGCCAATTGTGGATATGGCCTCAAGGATCTGCCATGAATGCCATGCAGTTTTTCTGGACCAGTGTTCATGTTATTTAGGTATCCTCATTTGATCAGCACTGATGTGTTGTTTGTCTTTCCGGCAGGAAAGTGCCAATGTTTGGTCTGGAAACTATTTTCCGCAATGGTGTTCCTGTGGGCCACCTGAGGCGCTCCGAATTTGGATTTGCCATTGACAAGACCATTGGCTATGGTTATATCCGCAACCCAGATGGTGGAGTGGTGAGTACCATACAACAGCTGTCTGCCTAAAGGCTAGAATACACTACATGATTTTTGCCCCGATTTACAGTCTGAAAAAGTTGACGCTAGTTGACCGATTTCAATGGGGAAACGCGTGTGTAGTGTTAGATGGTCACAGACTCTATTGATTCATCCGAGTCAGAGGATATCAAAAAGGTTGATATTAGCCCAACGCAATATGGTTTTGAAAAGGAAGGGGCGAGACTTTGTTTGGGGTGATAGTCTAAAAGTGCATCACATTAGTGAAAGCATTATGAAGATTCTGGGGCAAAAGGTCATTCGAGGTAAGCGTGTAGATGAACCAGCGCCACAGAAGTCACTTCAAAACAAGCAGCTTTCTGTGGTCAAAGTGGGAAATTTTTTTTCAAAAATGAATATCTGAACCAAGGTGAAATCTGCGATAGGGAAATCTTTTCCAAAGTCCCAATCAAGTGGATTTCGTTCACTGAACAATGGCAAAGGTGACCGAACCACAAGAAACATCAAAGATGACCCGAATGCCATGACAGAGTGAAAAGTCATCTAAGGTGGATGTCGAGAGAAATTAGAATAAAAAAAAATAGGCAGATTGTTACCAAATATTTGGGTGCGCAAGGGTCATACTTTAAATTAGGGTACAAGTCCACCTATTAACTAACTATTAACTACAACTTTTGCCTCACTAAAATGCTAATTACTCTGCTTATGCACATTTAGTTAAGGTAGTTGTCAAGTTTTCGTATAGGGTAGGATTAAGGAATATGGTCGTGCAGAATAAGGCATTAAAATGTTGCTCGTACATACTGATAAACAGCCAGATGCTAGGAATATGTCATACTGTAGGAAAATGTTAGATAGGGAGATTGGTCCTAAACCATAAGTGGTACCATGCTATGTATTTAGCATACTATGGTAGATTGCATTATAGCATAGCAGCTATATGTTACTGACGTAGAGTGTCCAAATCAGATTGTTATGAAGGATCCATTGGTGGCCTTAAAGTCACTGCCTTTGTAGGCACAGTAGAGGCAAGGCAGATAGGCGCCATACAAGCTGTTTTCTGTTTTACTCACACAGTCAGATCAGACATCAGAATATGAGAATGGGTCACTTCTTATCATCAACGTGATATTTTAAGTATAATTGAACTGTGGCAAGTACTTCTAACAGATAAGTATTAAGAAAGCCCTCTTCTCCTCTGATTTATGTCTTTGTTGCATATGCACTCGCTTCCCTTCTCTGCTGTTATGATTGAGAGTGAGTCATGCGAGTTGTTCCTCATGTAGGCTAATTTAACAGGCCTGTAAAGAGCGATGATTAGATGAAGGTTACTGTGTGCCATCGTCTCTGCTGAGCACATGCTGCCATTATTGTGAAGTGCTCATTTCCATTTCTTAAGTTTTAATACTTACTGTTCTGAAATTAATGGTGGGGTTAAGTATGGGTGCTGTGACCTAAACCTTATATCATCATTTGACCGTTTTTGTTGAAAATTCAGTGAAAAAATGTTTAATGTAATAACCTTTAACATAAATAACAATGAAACATAAATGTATTAAATTATTATTATTATTATTATAATACAGAAAAAATATCACATAGGTTTGTTCAAGTGTCAAGGTCTCTAGTCCATGTATACAAATATTTATATACAGTTTGCCTCATAAGTTTACTTACCTCTTGAAGGAATCGCAAAATGTTAATAATTTCACAAAATAAGAGGTGATCAGGAAAAATTGCTGTATTTTTTGATTAGGTACTGTCTTGAGTAAGCTATGTCACATAACGGATGTTTATATATACCCACAAGACAAAATAATAACTGAATTTATAAAAAAAAAAAAGACCCCGTTCAAAAGTTTACATACCCTTGAGTATTAATATTGTGTGTTGTTTCCTGGGTGATCCACGACGGTTTTTAGTTTCGTGATGGTTGTTCATGAGACCCTTGTTTGTCCTGAACTGTTTAACTGCCTGCTGTTCTTCAGAAAAAATCCTCCAGCTCCTGCACATTCTCAAGTTTTCAAGTATCTTTTGCATATTGACCCCTTTCCAACAGTGACTGTATTATTTTGAGATCCATCTTCTCACACTGAGGACAACTGAGGGACTCATACACAATAATTACAAAAGGTCAAAACATTTACTGATGCTCAAGAAGGCAACACGATGCATTAAGAGTAAACTTTTGAACAGGATGATGATGATTTTTCTTCTGGTCGCTTGTCCACATACAAGCTTGTCGCTGGTCTGCCATCGCAGAGGGATCCCCAGCCTGACACGTCCGTGGGAACCACTATTCAACTAACTACTCTGGCCATAGCAGCACCCTATTCGTACATGGCTGTGCCGAACCAGTGCTTCGAGACATGAGTGCGTTATGACAAGGAACGTTGTCCCTGCTCTGCACGCTTGCCATGGGACACGACTCTGTAACCATAGTTGCAGTGGCAGACAGAGACTGCAGCTCCCATCAGTCCAGCAATCTCTGAAACGTTTTCAGGGTGACCGCTCTGGCCTGCACAAGAGAGGCCAGTGTATTGTAAATGGACTGAACTCTCTGTGCTGATAAGTGCGTGAGCATGCAGGGGAAACCTTGCATCGTGGAAATAAGTGTGACTTTCTCTACTCTGTTAATAGCTGACCGCTGCTCTACAGCAGGGGCTGCTTACAACGTGTGAATGAGTGAGCGACTGGATTTTCCTGAGCTCTGAACGTGGCTAACCGTTGCTTTGAGGCAAGGGGCTGCCGCTATCATGTGAATGAGTAAGCGATTGGGACTTCTCTGTGTTCTGTACATGGCTGGCCACTGCTCAGAGGCAAGGGGCTACTGATATCCTGCAAATTAGAGAGCGATTGGAACTCCTTCATGCTCTGCTTACAGCTGGCTGCAGCTTTGAGGCAATGGGGTGCTAATATGGGAATTTCCTGTGAATGAGAGATCGAGCGACTGGACCCTCTCCATGCTTTGCACACGGCTGGCCACTGCTCTAAGGCAAGGGGCTGTTCATATCCAGCGAATTAGTGAGAGCCTGGAACTTTTCTGTGCTCTGCACATGACTGGTCACTGTTTTGAGGCAAGGGGCTGCTGGTATCGTGTAAATGACGGCGATCGAGCAAAATTGAGAGTCTCCGTGCTCTGTACACAGCAGGCTTGCGCTTGAATCATGCGAATGAGAGGGTCTGTGAAACCCTGTAAAAGCTTTCTCTCCTAGAGAGCCACTGTCAGCGACAAGGGCATATTTTACCGCCAACAGTCAAGTCGCTCCCCGGCTTGAGGGTGGGAGGGTTGGGGTAAACACAGGAGCTGGGACTCGTGCCACTGCTTCCGAAGTTTTTAGGGTATAGCTTAATGGCTGGTAGACAAACCACGGGCTGCACTCATCTGTGTGAGGGCAGGCATGAAAGGCAGTGAATATTAAATTATGAAGGAGACATGGGAGGTTAGGGTGAATTGAACGTCGCAGGCCAGGCCCATCACCTAAACTTTCTGCACAAGCTGCCAGGACTTTGTCTCCACGGTCGGACTCGCAGAAGAGGTGAGGAACGTGAGACGGACAGCTTATCCGTACATATAAGATATGGTGTAGACTAACCGGAAAACATTCTGCAGGCGATTGGCAATTCGGGGCACCTTTTTTTTTTTTTTTTTCTTTTTTTTTATACGAAGCGCGTACCTTGACAAAAGGTGAGCGATAAGAGTGTCTTATTGAAACAGCTTCGTAATGGAATGGAGGAAGATTCTGAGGGAACTTGGGGCACACCGACATCACCTATATAGCGGACTGAGCACGTCCAATCAGGGACATGATTGAGGCCACTTGACACGATATCCCTACAGGAGCGATAGAGTGGATTCAAGTCATGGCCACAACCCCCACTCAAACAGCCCACCCTCCTCGGGCTGAGGAAAAGTGTTTCCCCAATACGTCAATGTCGAAATGAGAACGACCCTAGATAAGGGAAAGCCCTTTTTGTGTGGAACTACTTCTTCCTCAAGTGGGATTCAAATTCAGTTTGACCAGTTTAACAGCTGAGCCCAAGCCGCCGTACTAATTCGAAAACGCACTTTAGATAGTAGAGAAAGGAACGTTGAGTTGTGCATGAAAGCTATTTATACGTATTAAAAGCTCAACGACAAAAACACCATTATCAATACTAAATACTATTATTATTAAATACTATTATTTATATAGAATATAATTTTTTGAATATATTTAATAAACAACAAAAACAGCCATCATAAAAGTTGCTATGCAATTCAGTCAAAAGTACAAAGGCAGCACTCTGATATACAGCACTGAAGTTACATAAAATATAACGTGATGAGATTTTGCCCTCATCCCATGAGATTTATCCAAAATGAATTATATCTCATGTTTAACAACTATAGAGACATCAGAGCCAGCAGCAAATTACAGAAGTTCTGGCCGAGGTGTGGCTGCTGTCGGTGGGTTTATGAGCGCTGAACAGCCACTGATGCCCTGGATATGCTCCAAAAAACGGGTTCAAATAAACGTTTATCTTTATTAACCAAACGACATTAATTTGACGTCTGAAACTACATTCTCGCCTCAAAGTATAATACTCTGTAAAAACTACGTTCCGTGAGCAAAAAACAATTTTTATAAAAACTTATAAATCGGACAATCGGATTCAAGAAAAACAGAAAGGAACTGTTGTATAAAGTGTGGTGTGTGGTAGAATATATATATATAGATATACAGTGTGTACGGAAAGTATACAGACCCCCTTACATTTTTCACTCTTTGTTATATTGCAGCCATTTTGCTAAAATCATTTAAGTTAATTTAATTTCCTCATTAATGTACACACAGCACAACATATTGACAGAAAAACACAGAATTTTTGACATTTTTGCAGATTATTAAAAAAGAAAAACTGAAATATCTACGAATGTCTAAGTCTCAGACCCTTGCTGTGACATCATCTATTTAAACTAAGGTTCGCTACTGGTCATTTTTCTCTGATGCATATCATGAGGATGGTTCCTACATCCTTACCCATGTGAGTCAGCTGGGTGATTATACTGATTGGACTTGATTAGGAAAGCCACACATCTGTTTATATAAGACCTTACAGCTCACAGTGTTTGTCAGAGCAAATGAGAATCATGAGGTATAAGGAACTGCCTGAAGAGCTCAGAGATAGAATTGTGGAAAGGCACAGATCTGGCCAAGGTTACAAAAAAATTCGGCTGCACTTAAGGTTCCTAAGAGCACAATAGCCTCCATAATCCTTAAATGGAAGACGTTTGGGATGACCAGAACCCTGCCTAGAGCTGGCCATCCGGCCAAACTCAGCTATCGGGGGAGAAGAGCCTTGGTGATAGAGGTAAAGAAGAACCCAAAGATCAAAGTGGCTGAGCTCCAGAGATGCAGTCGAGAGATGGGAGAAAGTTGTAGAAAGTCTGATACAATCACTTGCCAGCCCGTGCCACAGCCAGTCGGGGGCGAGGGCAGATTTGGCCCTGACAGAAGCCTCTCTCTCAGTGCAAGACACAGAAAGACCTGATGGAGTTTACTTAAAAAGACACTGAAGGGACGCCAGAAGGTGAGAAATAAGATTCTCTGGTCTGATGAGAACAAGATATAACTTTTTGGCCTTAATTCAAAGCGGTATGTGTGGAGAACACCAGGCACTGCTCATCACCTGTCCAATACAGTCCCATCAGTGAAGCATGGTGGTGGCAGCATCGTGCTGTGGGGGTGTTTTTCAGCTGCAAAGACAGGACGACTGGTTGCAATCGAGGAAAAGATAAATGCGGCCAAGTACAGGGATACCCTGGACGAAAACCTTCTCCAGAGTGCTCAGGACCTCAGACGGGGCAGAAGGTTTACCTTCCAACAAGAAAATGAACCTAAGCACACAGCTAAAATAACGAAAAAGTGGCTTCACAACAACTCTGTGACCATTCTTGAATGACCCAGCCAGAGCCATGACTTAAACCCAATTGAGCATCTCTAAAGAAACCTAAAAATGGCTGTCCACCAACGTTACCATCCAACCTGACAGAAGGGACGAGGATCTGCAAGGTAGGAATGGCAGAGGACCCAAATCCGTTGCACGGGTGAAAAGAAAAAAACTTGTTGCATCTTACTCACAAAGAAGACCGTGCGATTAGATTGCAAAAGGGGGCTTCTACTAGACTACTGAGCAAAGGCGTCGAATACTTGATGGACCATGGATATTTCACTTTTATTTTTAATAAATCTGCAAAAATGTCAACGATTTTGTGTTTTTCTGTCAATATGGGGTGATTTGTGTACATTAATGAGGAAAAAAATGTACTTAAATGATTTTAGAAAATGGCTGCAATATAACAAAGAGTGAAACAATTTAAGGGGGTCTGAATACTTTCCGTACCCATGGTATATAATATTCAAAAACCAGTGGGGTGGATTGTGATTCTTGGACACGTTAGTGCAGCTTCTGAATGTCCGGTACTGGAGTATGACATGATACAGGGGGAGGTACTTAATGTAACTGACATGAGAGCTAGAGTGAGTGAGGGACAGATGGGGTGGGTATCGAGCGAGACGTCTCATTCCACAGCATGACGGCATGCGTTGAACATGGGGTAGGCGCTGGACTCTGATCAGACCTTTACCTCTCTCTGTCAAGCATTACAACCCACTGTACACAATCACGGGGATCATAAGTAAGAGGAAACGATTATTACGGCGAGACGACCTCGAGACTTCATGCATAAGATTTAATAGTTTCTTAAATTTTTAAGGTTCCAAACCTGTGTGACTTACTTTTACAGTGGAACACGCAAAAGAGGACATTTTGAAAATGTCCTGGAGAGTGTTACAAGCTTTCAAAATGGACTGAAAGCAGTGTAAAAGCAGCCGTATAGTACAATGTATTTACTTAGTAGTCAAATAATATACATAATTTGTCAAAAAACGTGGTCTACCCCACTGCCAATGAGTAGTAACTGATGAAAATAACCGTAATTTTTACCCTTCCAGTTAAATATTGTGCTGCTAACGTCATAAAACAGCTTTAAGTTGGCAGTGCTGGCAAATAACCATGGTACCACTGGATAATACACGGCTAGCTCTGCATTAAACGATTTTAATGCACTCCGCGCGAGGCAAACCACCAAAATGTGTTTAATGCACAGCTAGCCATGCATGATCCCTTACATCAGTACAAAAAAAGCTTTTTTTTTTGTTAAAATGGACATACAATCTTATGTTGTTTAGCATATAAACATGATAAGAAATATAAGACTGTGTATGTAATGACTTTAATGAGGGAAAAACTACAGTCCCCTGATGCTTTGAATATGACAATTTAAAAACATGGAAATGGAAAGCAGAGAAATAGAAAACCAGAGAAATGGAAAACTATTGATTTAAAGATGCTGATTGTGTATATGGAAACTATATTTTATGTTTATTGCAGAATAGGAATAAATATACAAATATTTAAGCAGGTCCGTGCATGGAAGCACGGTAATTCGATTACGTGATTCACAGTGCTTCGTGGAAGTGGGAGGAGTTAAAGAGTTTTTGCTTGTCGCGATTCTCTGGTGGAATTTTCATTTTAGAATTATGAGTTTTTCACCAGGAATTCACCACAATTATGAATGCTTAAAAAAATAACCTGACTGCTTCAACAAAGCATATATCATCAATAAATAAACTTTGATATTTTGCCTTTTTTTCGTGTATTTTGATACCTTTAAATACATGTATGCAGGAGTATGTGGAGCTCAAGACACTCTGTAGAGCTTCTGTATTAACTGCATGTGCAAATAGAATGTTTTACTTGTACACTGCACAGCAGTTTTGCTTTAGTTACTATAGCTACAGCTGCGGCTTACTACTTAATTCTTTGTAGCAATCAGTGGATATCTACCAATGTGTCCATTAAGACTGCAATGTGCCCACTTACAGAGGTCAGGCTAGTTTTCCAGCCACTGCATCTTGATCTCGACTCCACAGGGTAATGCCTGCAGCTCGTTCAGATTTAATTAAAAAGAGATGCAACCCCGGACAGAGAGCGAGCCGCAGGGGCACAGATAGAGAGGGATGTGAGAGCAGACCTCATTTCTGTTGCATGGTTTGACACTGTGATATGAATTTTAAAAAAAAACATTCATGTGGATTAAAAGCCTTTTCATTTGAATCATAAATTCATTTTACTCAAACGTCACTTGAATTTGTCCGTGTTCCCTTCACCCCCAGGTGAGCCCTGATTTCGTCCGCAGTGGTGAATTCACTCTGGAGAGGATGGGCGTCACATACAAGGCTACGGCTCACCTGAAATCTCCCTTTGACCCCGAGAACAAGCGCGTTAAGGGCATCTACGGCTGAACAAAGCCAGAATGTAACTGATCCAGACTGATTCAGTGTAACTGAGGTAAATGTTTACAGGCCTTTATCCAACGCATCAGCATTCCAGGACAGAACTAAATACACTTCTGTATTTATATTCACTGGTTTTAAGGGATGATTCACCATAAAGATCATAGAAGAACAATGAACTAATGTGAATTTCAGAAATAGCCTGGTTATACAGTGTAATAGTGTTCAGCTTCTTTCTGTGCCTTAAATTTCATCTTTTTCAGAAAGAAATCATTTATATTTTTCAGAAAACCATGAGCCTGTCTCTGACTTTTTTGTACTAGCTTGAATATTCGTGAGTGTTTTCATAGAATAGCTGTGCATTAAAGATGTTAGTCTTCTTTGTCACTATATAAGAACAAACTGGCTATTAAAGCATTCCAAAACACAAGAGAAAACAGCACACTTACAACAGTGGCATTTGAAAGTGTAGGTTGACACAGAGACAATTGCAAAAACACAATCGATCGGTCATTATCTTGCTTGCAGAGAGTCATTTATTAGAAATAAAGATGCATCAAATTGATGGTAAGCCGTACAATCATATTTGCACAGACAAAACAGATAGTTACCATGGTGATCCAGGTATAGGCGTGGATGCAACTGGCCGCTTGTCTTTGAGCGAACTGTCCTCATCCATACTGACTTTAAAAGGCTCATACTGGACACACATACAGAAAGGATGTGTCAGCTTGACATGAGGGCATCGTATATATATGGAAAAAAAAGTTATCAAATTAATTTAATGAAATCAAGAAAGCAATGCCTAATCCTGAGTAATACACAGTTTTACAAGAGTACGGGCAATCAAAAACTTAAAAGTATCAGTAAAAATAGCTCTAATAATCAAAAATCTATTGTTTTAGTCAATACTTGTGTGATTTATGTATTTTATGCTTATCAGAGTATCATATTTTTATCTTAGTATTATATGCAGATTGTTTCAAATTGCTCAATTCAGTTTGGCGGCAGACAGTGAGGCTTTAAAACAGAGCGCATATGTTAGTTTTTTTCTACTCTGTAACCATGCAGGCAAAGTGAACCTCAATTATCTCACCCTAAACATGGGTTACAAGGCTAATAATAAAATATAGTGTTGATTACCCACCTGCTAAATGATGTAGATGTGTTCAGCCTTGACCACACACTCAGAAAACAACCAATTACCCAGTCCCTGCATGACCAAATGATGCAAATGACTGATTCTCTGAATAAGTTCGGACAGCAGGCTTGCACACTCTTTACGGTCAAATTAATTACCGTTCTGGGGGAATTTCGCTAATTCATCTGGCTAAGAAGATTTTAAAGGGGTCATATGATGCGATTTCAATTTGTCCTTTCTCTTTGGAGTATTACAAGCTCTTGGTGCATAAAGAAGATCAGTAAAAAGCGCAAAACCAATCTAAAGTTCAAATCCAAAGAGCTATTCTTTTAAAAGTTAAGACTCATGCCACTAAGCCTACCTTAAACATCGGCTCGTCTAACAACGGACCCCGCAATATTACATCATTATGTGGGAAGAGTTGCATAACGTCGCGCAAATGTTCACGCAAAGAAAGAAGGCGTAACTTTTATTCTCGCTGTAGTATTGTTGTTGCCGCTGCTGCCACGTTGTGAAGAAGCTGTGTGTTTCGTTGCAAAAGCGAAAAATACTTTGTTTGGCCTTCCAAAAGAGGACGATATCTGCTTCATCATGCATGGAGGTGATCCAGGCTGGTTGCTGAGGAAATATATCAACCTTTGCGCTGTGGATCTTCCGACGGCTTCACCGGGATGACAGCGGAGGTCAGCCTCGGGCGTCACATGTGGTTTGCCCGCAAGCACCGCCGACAGATCCTGCGTCGAATCTGCGCCTTCTGTCACTCTGAACCTTAGGCATCGTTCCTCACGCTAGCCCCTGGGCTTGCTCACTCTAGGCCGCCCGCCCGCTCACTCACGGTCACCGGTGACGCTATGTTGTTTAGTTGTGAAAGCGAACTAATTAACCTGTTGGCATTCCAAAAATGGACACGACAGAAATCAGTTGAGGGTTAAGTTGTATTTACAGCAATTGATTCCAGAACACATTCAACCCAAATATTCAGATGTGTGTGCAGCACATTTTGGCAAGAGGACCGTTTCATGCCATCGGGGGAAGATTAGATACAAATGGCTGTTCTGACTCAGATTGTAAGTACGTTTTTTATATTTGAAGGGTTTTTATATTTTATATATTTAAAGCAAATTTTTTGAGCAGTGTAGAGTAGGCTTGTCATTTCTCCGATCAAAAATGCAGACATGGTTATATGTTTCCGCGGCGCGATGCAACGCAACACGTTAAAAGACAGTATAAGTCATTATAATACTTAAGTATGTCCCCACTGGATGCAACAAATGCCTCGTTTATAATGGGTTTTCATGTTTTTGAATCATCGCTCCGGCCGGACAGGGCATCATCACAGTATGGTGAGGGGCACAACATTTCCGTCACACGCTTGAGGTATTCGGTCAATCACAACGCACTGGATAGCTGGCCAATCACAGCACAACTCCCTTTTTCAGAACGATGAGCTTTGTAAAAATCGACGCGTTTCAGAAAGGCGGGGCATAGAGGAGAAACAACAATGTACAGTATGTGGAAAATAATGTGTTTTTTTTAACCTTAATCTGCATAAACACAATTCATTACACCAAATACACAAAATAATGTTCTTTTTAGCAACATCATATGACCCCTTTGAAGGCCGTCACCAATGGGGGACTCTGGGGTGAAGCACACTTCAACAAAAGCAATTATTAACTCCAACTTAATTGGACTCCAAATCTGATTGTGCCCACAGTCTGACCTTTTCCACAAATTAGTTTGATATTCTTTCTGCCTCTAAGACAATCCAAAACAATTTTCATGAGGACCAAAGTCTGGCAACGAACAAACAGTATGGCAATGACAATTATGTTGATGTAGCCTATAACATGTTTTTTAAGAATCTATTACAGCTAATAAGAGAAAGATGAGGATTACAAACCTCAGCTTTAGCCTTTGGGTTTGGATCACGGCGGAGCACTAAGGCGTCTGTGCAGGATGGCTTCTTCAATTCCAAAATCGTATCTGAGGACAGAGATAAATGCTCAATACCCCCGGGAAGACAAAATTCATATTATGTATTCAAACAATCAGTGCCTAATTAATAGTACATTTAATTCAAGTAAAACATTAAAAGACAATTCATGTTCACTTCATCAACTGATCAAATGGTGATGGCATCCAAATTAATCAATGAATTCCCATAATGAAAACATCAGTTTAAAATCAGTTTACTGAGAGATATTTAATTTTGTCTTCTGTTTTAAGCTGAGCTATCATTAAGAAAAGAGGGGCGCCTTCATTTGCATATATGAATGCATGTGTTCAGTTATAAGTATGCTGATGTGTGTATATTACAGTATTATTCACTGCTTGACTGCAATCCTTTAGCTTTCTAATCTTATAATAGATCTATATATATACATGTTGCTACTGTGTGTGGTGTGTGTGTTTGTTGTAGGGATATTTATAAACAAAATGTTTCCAAAGCAGCATAGAACTGAATATAGTAGTATTAATTAATGATTTCTGATGAGGCTACCGAAGAATGGAGGTAGGCTACTGATGTGAAAATCAGCTTGAACAGAAAATAAATTACTTTTTAAAATATAATAAAATAGAAAGCAGTTATTTTAAGATGTAATAACATTTCACAATATTACTGGTTTAACTACATTTTTACTTCAAATGTCTAAACAGTTTACACTGTAAAAAAAAAAAGTTTTAAATAAAACAAATAGTACATTTTACAAGAAAATACAATTTCATTCTTTCTACTTCAAAATTTCATGTTTAATAATTCGTGTATTTGCTGTTGTGTAATAATGTGAAACTTTACTTGGCAAGTTTCTGAGTGAAGAATTGTTTTCTCCACCTTTGTTCCGCCTTAAGAAAACAAGTGTACTACATAGAGTTAAAACAATGAAATGCTATTTGACTCTTTATAATAATGACGAAAATTCAGAAAATCAATAATGATCTTACAAAAAAAAAACAAAATAACGAAACGATCAAAAAGTTATCAAAGAACATTGCAAAACATTCTGAACATCATTGAATGAGTAAAATCTTCGTAATGACAACCACCTAACAGCTGGCAAGTGCAAAACAATGAGAAAACAACACACTGGACTCTTCATTCATGGTAGAAAACCAATAACACTACGCCGTCAGTCAATTGTAATAAAGAGTATGAACAACCACATCCAAAGCATAAAGCCCAAAATATTTCACTTTATGCTCATGGAAAGGTATGAAATAGCGGGCAAGCATAAAGTGGAGGGTGGGAAATCAAATGACGCCTGCTTGATCTTTGCCTGCATGAGATTAAACTCAAACAGGCTGCATACTGAATTCAGCAGCTTTGGATAAAACAACAAAGAAAATCAGGGAGAAAAGCTCATGCTCAGAGGTGGGAATTGGATTTTCTAAAGATTGTTTTGATTCTACATATATACTGTAAAGTATATGGCATGCAAACAATTAATTCTGAGAGGAAATACAAGTGGTTAACTTGAATATACAATCGAAAAATTCAATTGCAAATGAGGTTTGAGAGAGAGAGTGATTGCATCAATTTCAGTCTTTTCCTCACACAAAGCAGCCAAATGACGTCAGAGGACTTGAATATATGATATGTGTATATGGTGACTTGGCTTTAAAAGGCCACCTCTATACAGATCACCACAAAACAGCATGAATTTAGCATAAACTACTGTTCAAAAGTTTGGGATAGTTAGGAAGTGTTTAAGAATGTTATTATTTTTGAAAGAACTTTCAGATGCTCAATCTGTGTGGTGAATAGTGGAATCACAAGCTGTGTATTGTTAAAACGCTAAAACATGCTTGCAACTTATTAAAATATGATACAAACATGTTCAAATATGCTATGCAACATTTCAAATCATGCTGGAAACATGCTAGCAATGTGTTAGAATATGTTAAACATGTGAACAATTTCTTAAAACATGCTAGCAACTTGTTACAATATGCTACAAACATGCAAAAATATGTTAAAACATGCTAGCAGCTTTCTACAACATGTTAAATCCTGTTGGAAACATGCTACTAATGTGTTAGAGCATGTTAATATGTGAATAATTTGTTAAAACATGCCAACAATTTGGTAAAACATGCCAGCAACGTGTTAAAATATGCTACAAACATGCTAAAATGCGTTAACAACATAAAACATGCAATGCTAGCAACTTGTTAAATATTCTAGAAACATGCCAGCAACATAAAACATGCTTGCAACTTGTTAAAAATACTAGCAACTTGCTAAAACATGCCAGCCATGTATGCTAGCAACTTGTTAAATATGTAAGAAATGTACTAAAACACTGTGCAATGTGCATTTAGCAATGTGCTAAAACATGTTGACAATTTGCTAGAACATAGAGCCAAAAATTTGCTAAAATATGCTACCGACATGTAGCATATTTAAATCATGCTAACAAAACTTAAGAAACTCCTAGAAGATCTTTTAAAGGTCTGGTTTTGTGGTTTATCAGTCTGATGAGTTCTAATAGGGTTTTAAGTATGGTCTGAGTTTTTATTGGCCTGTCTGACTTTTTCAGACTGAGTATAACCTCCAAACTTTAAGATTTTAAAAGTTATTTTAAACTTTGAAACCAGCCAATATCAAAGTGTGTCAACAAACTTGATCCAGTTTCTTCAAAAAACAAAATAAAACAAAAAACCTTTTGAACGGTAGTGTATGTATACAGTTAAAGGGGGCATAGGGGGAACAGCTAGTAATGGATTACTTATAAAACAACTAGCACTGACAAATCCTGATTAAAGTTGGATGAAACTGTTCTGGCCCCATAGCAACTCTTTGTATTACAACAAGCAACTGCTTTGCAATAAAGGCTGAATGAAGATTCTGTTTGATTTATATCAGTCATCATCACAGAGCTGGAAGCATTGATGGGAAACCTCTCATCCACGCCTACACAAACCATTCATCTGTTTCTGTCAGTGCAGACACTTCCGTGGCACGCTTCCACTCTGAGGTCTTACGTAGATGTAAGACAATGGAGAAGACTATCTGTGTGGCGACTAGTTGAATCACAAGCTGTTTATGCAGCGATAAACACAAGGCTGCTGTCCAAAATATGTCACATAGGGAATACAGACCATAATATAGAAGGAAAGAATACGATGGTTGAACATTGCTGGACATGTCAAATCTGGTCAGTTTTGTTGGCTAGAGTGTGCATACTCAGATCTGTCTTGTATAAAATGCAATAAATTTAATGAAGACGGGAAAAGCAGGTGAAGAATTCTTAATTGTCATCCTTTTCTCTACCTTATCAGCAATAAATGTGAAGTGACACACAAAAATTTTTCAAAACTTGACAACCAAAAAGTCTTATAGTGATCATAATTAAAGTCTCCATTAGAAGTGCCTGAAAGGTTGGTATTTTTGCAATAAATGTAAAAAAAAAAACTGATGCAATTTAGAAGAAAATTCCTCACTTCAGAGATGGTGCAATTACTCTATTAAATAAAAACGGCTTAGGCTGGGATAAAATTATGTTTTCAAAAAAGGTTAATTTTTATTCTAAACAAATATATAACTTAGAATGGCTCTGTCCATTGTTAGACAGGCAGAATGATGTCCGAAACTTCTCTACCAGATGATCTTATTTAGACAGCGTAATTTTTATCCGAAAGAAACATACAAATAACCACAAAGTTGCATTTGTTAATAAAAAAAATACAGTAAAATACATGCAATATTAGATTATTATTACAATTTAAAATTAGCATTTTCTATATATAATATATTTTGAAAAGTTAATGTAAGACCCTGTATGCAAAGCTGAATTTCAGGCATTCATTACTCCACTGGCTTCAGGTCACGTATGCTGATTTGCTGCTCAAGAACATTTTAATTATTATTACAGTGATTGAGAACATATATATCATATATATTGTTTTTAGGGTTCTTTGACTCCCACTTTTGAATGGTAGTGAACAAAACCTATGAATACTAATGAAATCAAGTGGCCACATACCTACAAAAGCAATTGTGGAAATGCTGCTTAAAATTGTATTATAGTAGTGTTTTCTCACCGTTGCTTTTGCTTATTCCATTCTACCAGTAAGTAGGTCCAATCAGGAGCAGAGAGTGATGTTTACTGCAGTGATGATGAGGGCAGATAGGGGGCCCGTAAGGCCTTCCCAGCTGCCTCCGTGTTCTGTATGCCACAAGGGCAAATGGCAAAGAGACATTTATTATGCAGGAAGCATGGAGAAGGACAGAGCATGACAGACTGGTAAGGAGAAATCACAAATCCAACTAGTTTATAGTTTTATGTAGAGTGTATTTGTTATAGTTTAGTAGGTTTCTAAGATTATATATACATGTTCAAGCCCTCATCAAGACCCAGCTTCCCCCACTCTGACTATAAGCTTTTTTTATACAGCAGGGATTGTATTAAACCATGTTCTTTCTTATTAACTGTGACAAACTGTGACAAGTAATGCTATTAGAGATGATGCCAAGGACACACTGCAAAATACACAAACATTATGCAGTACAAATCAGTCTGGCTATCCATTTTCTACAAGCCAATAAGGCTATGGATTAAATTCACAAATCTCAAACCCTGCATAGACAAACCTACAGCAGGACAATCAGCAATATCACTCCTTAGATCCTGTTGCATTCATCATTGGGAATCAAAAGAGCATTTCATTTGACTCTCTAAACTTATTAAACTGATTAAAGCTTCAATCAAAAGTTCATCTGACTGTTTAAACACTGAAAATGTTGGAAGAGGCTTGAGGCTTTTTCTCATCAACCGGGCCATATTTAACCTTTAATTTTCTAGCATCTGTCTGAATTCTGCTCAACAGACTCTGCTTGTTCATAAAGGTTAATTACATTTGGCATCAGCTCTGGGCTGGGCATTGCTGAAATCCAGAGGGGTTGACAGATCGTCAAGTTGAATATGTATGTGCCATTTCCACGATGTTCTGTTGTGATGTTCTGCTTCAAAAAAATGGTTGAAGATATCAAGCTTTCCGGATTGTAAATGACATTGCCCTTTCTCTTTCTGTTGTTGCCCTTTTAAGCCACAAAATAAAAAAGATAGTTTTTTTAAGGTTTAAAGGATGGTAAATTGAAAGAAATTATTACTTAAAATTATAATATAATAATAAATTAATTCAATAACATATCCACGCTTAGCTAAAATTAAAAAAAACAAATAAAATATATAGAGGCAATAAATAAAATGAAAATATAATCAATTTATTATACTATATACAAATATATAAAATACAATTTATAATATTCATCAATATAGTCGATACGGCATTTCCCGGCTAGGTGTTCTATTAGTACCATGGACGATACTAGTTGGGTTCTTGTTGTGGTGTACTAATTGTGTTTGAGTATTGAAAAGATGTATGGTGTATTGAAGTGTCTATCTATGCTGTCTCCTCGCGCGAGTGAAGTTTGGGATTTGAGATGTGTGTGTATGTCATATTAGTTGATGGTGACACATGGTTCAACTTACAGGTACAGTTTGTCTATTATCGCGGTGTTTAGAAGTCACACGGTTTCGGTCTCCAGGTTTGGTATGTGCGGATGCTTTGTAGGCAAAAAAAACAGATACTGTAAATAAAAAAGAAAAGATATAAGAATATTCTATCTAACTACAAGCAACAGCACAATATATACAATAGAGTAAAGATACAAATAAATAAAATAAACAGTGATTTCCGGCCCCCCCGGGGTTTTTTTAGATAGGTTTAACATTAGTTTTTAGCTACAGAAATTGAATAAAGTAATGAAACGTAAAACAGCATTGCATACTTGCCTATATATTAAAGATTCATCTTTATTAAAGTTACAAAAGCTATTCAATCAAGAGCAGTGTGTGATTTCTTTGTTGTTGCTGTTTGATTAATATTAAGAAAATGCTGTCACTTTAAGAGAACGCACTGATACAGTACGTTCAGCCGACTATGTCTGCTATAGGATACCCACCAAGACGGGCCCAGGGTGACTATTTTTTAATTTTTTGTGTGAAGTTTGGTCCATTTTAAACACAAGATTTAAGAGAAAGCATATGTTTGTTTTGCTGTAAATAACCGTAGCCGGGTTCGGCTAATATATGTTTATTTTGATGGATGCGCATTCTGGCTTCCCAATACATTACAAAAACAGCGATGGGGGGAAGAAAAAAAAACACGTTTTTTTTGAATTTTTTCTAAACGTACTTCACTGTTGTTCAATGAGTGAATTACAATTATTTATAACGCGTGGTTAACACAGTGTGGTGTGTTTTTTATTATGAAAGTCTGTGTGCTCACTGGCTTCTGAACTACACATACCAGCAAAAAATATGGGTCAACAGGGGGGTGGGCTGTGATTTGATTAGTTTTGCTGGCTGGGAGGGTGTCATCACGCGGTCTCACCAATGAGAGCATTTGGGGCGGGGCCTTCCTAAGATGCTTAGCAGCGCTCACATGGATGAGATTTGCGGCTTCACGACTCATAAGTGGAAATAGGAGGAAGTTTCACGCCCATCTGCATAGATAGCCAGAAACGTAGCAGAGAAGCGCTCTCGCCTCAGACACAGGGAGTGAATCGTTTTGTTAAATTTGCTGTGATTTGTTATTTTGTTGGTATGCACCCAGCCCCGACCTGGACGTGGTTTTTAAAAAAAACCCCCCAAACCCAATACCAAAAACGACCCATCATCTCACAATATATTGCTTTACAGGTCTATCGCTTTTGCTGCTCAGAAATGTTCACGCAGTCATGCTGCATGTATCAGAAGTTCCGTGCTCTGCTCACACTACATGCGTATTCCGAGCTTGGTACATCCTAATATCCTTGGACAACCCGAGCCAGGGCCGGCAAATGAACCACGGCACGGAGCGATCCAGTAGTCCCTAGCAAACAAAAGTGGGAGTGTGGGTCAGATGCTTTTTGCTTCGTGGGCAGGTACTTTGATTTTGGTAACGAGTACTGATTAGTGTGATACACCCTTATTTCCGATACTACGCACCCCACAACGCAATCTATACCAATAATATTCTGTCAGCCGCACTTGCCCATCAAGTGTTGTCCCACGCCACACTCTGCTCAAAATATAACTTTAAATGTGGAAGACATTTGTTATTATTTCTGACTCTGGAACCTAAGTTCATTATGTAACCCCCCAGTACAGATCATGTCACTGTTTTTTTTTTTTTTCTCGTGTCCTGTCAGGGTGTGTGTTTGCCAAGATTGGTTGATTTGTGCATTATGGGCAGTTAACCGAAGAGGGAGATGCACACGACGATTGCTCTAGTGTGTATTAGTCATAATGATGCATGAACTCATGACTTGCATCTGTTCGCTGAAAAAATACGGCTGTTCTTGCTATTACTTTCTGATCTGGGAGACACACCGACAGACAGAAACACACACACACGCACGCGCCACACATTTTCACAACACACCACACACACACACCACACTGTTTGGATTGATAACCTTGGGCAGCTATAGATCATTTCTACACTTCATGATATCTGGCTTGTCTCTAGTGTATTAGCTTTCATTTATTTCACTCAAAGTTACATATGTTGTGAGGCCTGAGCTGTTTGAGGACGCGTCTTGCACATATCTCATCAATCTTGAATTAGCTGCTTGTCTAATGTATAAAAAGATGAGATCATTTAATGAGATCAGGCACACAGGCCTGAGTAAAAAGATGTCTTCCAGCTTAGTCATTAAATAATTAAAAGTGCATGATCAAAAACCTACCAAATTAAAGCTACCAAAATCAACAACTAGAGTGTAGCACTCACTGTCTCTGCTCTCCCGTGGCTAAATTACGACATGAGCTGGAGCAAACGATCTTAATTTTCATTTTTGGGTGACCTGTCCCTTTTTTCTTCTCGCTTTGAGGATAAAAAGGATGTATTTGATTTCAGTTTCAGTTGTATGATGAATGGATGGTTCATTTTTAACAGCAGATTCAGTGACGCTAGAGCTGATCTGCGCCTCACTGAACGCGTCTGCGGCTCCACGGCCACCGGAGCTGATCGCGGCCGCTCTAGTCAGTGCTTGTGTTTATACTGGCCAGTCGCGGCACGTTTCTGAAGCGGCTCTCCATGCTGCTTGGTTAAAAATAGTCTTTCGTAATGTGTCACAGCGTGGAGGACGGAACAAAAACAGAGGTTTCCCCAGTAACAGCTGTACACAAAGCAGCGCTGAGCTCACAAACGCTGCTTTATCAGGCATATGACATGCAAGATTAAATGAAAATGACATCGAAAATTTTCTAAAGAGAGTCGTCCTTCAGAAATAACAGTGACAATGTAGAGCAAAACACATACTGAACCGCGTTTTGATTTGTTTTAAAACGCCTGCAGTATGTAATATTGTTTATTCAACAAGCACTTTTGGAAAATCCGTCAGTGTTGATTATTTGTTGGTGAGCGCCCATAAACTAAATGTTATGGGGGACAACAATACCACAGCACAACGCCACCTGAGCCACAACTGGAAATGTATCTTACTCCTTTCACCGTAACTTTAAATCGCGTTCTGTAGCCGTGGAGCATAGCCAGGGACTGATAAAACAAAACAGAGGGGAAGTAATCCTTCGGCCAGGCGTTTGTCTTCTCTTGCTTCTTTGTTCGTTTGCGACCATTGAATACGTCTATATTAAAGCTTGAGCATTACAGATCGGAATGGTATAATTGGTGCTATAGACCCCCATGACAAGAAAACGGTCTCGATATCGGAGCAAAAATCTGATCCCTGTTTTTTCTCAAAGACTTAAGTTATAGTAGCTGGAAATTATTTAAAGTGAAACAGATGTATTGTTGTAGATTAATAATGCGGGCCCTGTGTGGGCATAGTGAGGGCTTCCTGGGGGCTAAGTGAGGGCTGCCCATGCAGCGCGGGAACAGCCCGCTGGGGGCCTTAGGCTAGCCCTAAGTGGGCCCGTAAAGGGCCAGTGCAGGCTGGTTTGCAGGGAATGGCATCAGACAGAGGCCAGTGAACAGCTTTTGGATATGACCTTGTATGAGACAACTGGTTGCTAGGGGTGAGTGAGACGGTGTTTCAGACCGTTACAGTCGACTGATGCATGGTGAATGTTTGAGGTTTGAAATGAAAAGATCTATAAACTGCTGCAGTCTGCTGCTTTCTGTTGTTATTTGCTTTGAAGTTTTAGCCTTATGCATTCGGCTAAGCTAAGGGTCTGTTCCAAACCAAGCTGACTGCAGCTCTGTATAGGCAGCATGCAACCAGAAATGAAACCTTACGAGTGATTGATTTTGAGTGTTCTACATAGGCAGCAATTCTGCATGGGAGACTCGACTCATAATTGGTTCCAAATAGTTTCACATTAGATGAGTAAGGCTAAATGATGCGTAAAAATGCCACCGCCCACACAAATGTGGGAAAAACTGTTTGAAACATGACAATACATTTTGTAAATTTTCCCGTAAAAGAGTTGTTGTAATGTTCAGAATGTGTCCTAAAAACCTGAAATAAGTGACATTATGCATGTTTTTGAATTCAGCTTTCCATTGTGTATCGGAAATTCAATGGCGACTTTTCATTGGGTTTGGGTTAAATGTGTCCTCTGTGAAAATAAGGAATATGCGCACGGATTATTTACTAGCATATTTTCACATTTTATTCTAGGGCATAAAATACACCAGTAATACAGGACTCGTGATTGTTTTTATGCTTTTATGTGTCTTGAAAAACAACATCACATAGAAAAAAAATAAAAAAAAACTCATCCACTTTATACTTGTGCTCTTGCAAACCTTTCTAACTTAAACTTTGAGAAGTTTAAAAAAAGATTGAAAGAGTTGTTGGAAGCGTAATTGTGGTGACCTTTAAGTCATGTGACCATAGAATAGTTTGTTTATACCCTACGTTTGGCTTTTTACTTTTGCCAATCATATTTAGACTTCAGAAACATACAAGAAGCATTTTTGCTGGTCCACATTGTTCCAAAGTCAATGGGATTTTTAATAGGCACTAGCATATTTTCATGTTTTATTTCAAGACATAAAATACACCAGTAATACCGGACTTATGATTGATTGATTGATTGTTTTTTTGTCTTGAAAATGGTTAAATGGGACTACAGAGGTTGCCGGGGACATTAAACATCATCACATCTAACAAGAAACTCATCTGCTTTATACTTGCAAACTTTTCTAACTCAAACTTTCCAATTTGTACGTTTAAAAAAAAAATGGTGGTGACGTCGAAGTCATGTGACCGTGGAGTTAGTGTGTTTATAGCTGAATTTTATTTAGGCGTTAAAATTGATAAAATGTTTTGTGAATATTATCTTGACGAATAAAACATACAAGAATCATAACTTTTTTTTCCCCAATAATCAAAAAACCCATTGGACAAATCATGTTGGCTTTTTGTTGAGGAAATCAGGGTGAAACTAACTTCTGGGTTTTATCCCCCCCCCCCCCCCCCCCCCCCCCCAAAAATGACTTAAACACCCTAGATTTCATTATGGGAGTGACTTATCTGCAAAAAAATACTTATAATGCAGTCTTATATGTGCTAAAGGAAAGTATTTTATAAGGCAACATTAAGCAACACAATGTGTTTGTATGCAGCTTACCAAGTTCTAAGAGTCTAAAAGTTTCCTCCCTTCTACTATTGAGTTGTGGGGATTTATATATGTTTTTTGTTTAACCACACAAAAACAATAGCTGATTATTCGAAGTAAATAAATAAATAACCCAGCAATGGCACAGCTTATAAGAAGAGATTCTAAGAATCCTTCTTTTGAGATTATGCGATTCTTTATGCAACTGTCTCAGAATATCTTCCCACAAAAGGTGTCTTCAGAAAGAGGAAGAGTACAGGTAATCTCATCCATGCTGTGAGTGACTGCCAAAATAACGTGTGAAGAGCATTCAGCATATTGCAGCGATGATCTGTAGCGACATCAGCTTCCAAACATGCCAGCCTATGAGTTGCACATAGGTTTATGCATACATTTCAAAATATTAGCATAGTCTATTTACGAACAGACTGCATCTTTTATTAGATGCATTTGTCATAAAGAAAGAGGTGAACTGTAATGCACCCAATTTGTATCCCGGTAATTTGTATCCATTTACAATTCCTGTCATGCTCATGCAGCCGAAAGAATAATAAATGTTTATTTATTTGGGAAGCAGAACAGCCTCTTCATTATGAATGAGAATGTATTGTTACTGCTGAGACTGGACCTTGACTGAAGCCCCTTACCTGATCGTATCTGCTCACCGAGACGATTAGTTGGCTTAACCATCAGACACGCTTCTGTAACTTCTGATTATATTCATTCAGAGCTGAGTAGCTGGTCAATTTTTATGGACCTTTTATCACATCACCAGCCCTTTTAAAGATCACCACCATGAAGGGGCTAACTAATAATCTTGAAAGTGATTGAATAAATCTGACTCAGAAGTTATAAGGGGGAACAAAAACATGTCATATTATTGTAAATAATCATTGTGTTTTGAAATTTACTGAAAACGGCACATTTGTATTATTACATTAGCATCATAACAACAATCACTTTCAAATATCAGGCAGTAATTTATTTATTTTTTTATTTTAATTGTTTTTGCCATATCTGTCTCAAATCTATTTAACTACTATGCTACAGAGAAAAGGTGTACAAACCTGATCTGAAACTATTGTGTCTTGAAAGCAGAGTATAATCTTTAAAAGTAGTTTCATCATCCGGGACCCAAAAATCTTGAGTAAACTGCAATACTGTCTGGAGCTGTGAGCAAATATACAAATTCTCTCCCATCCTTTCCTCATACAGTAAACTATGTAGTGATAGCAAATGAGGGGGAAAAAAGTCTTAGAAAACCATATTGAAACGAGACATGGATGATAAACATGAGCAGAGAAAAATTTCCCAATCAGTGCTCTCTCTCAAAAAAAATAAAACACTGAATAGACCACACAATAATTTTCATAAACAAAATGTGTAACTGTGACAGTTTAAATTTGTAAATTGTAAATTGGTCGTTTTTTCAGCCCTTGTCTATTTCTTCTGATTGTCGTCTTTTTTAGCCCCTCTGCGACCGTTCGTTCTTTGTGTTCCTCGTGGCCTTTCTTTCTTGACACTTTAGTGTTTCTTCCTTTCTCTTTTTTTCTTTTGCTCTCTCCTTCTTTTTCTTTCCCCCTCCCTTGTCTTCCCCTATTCCTTTCTTCCCTTTCCCCTTCTTTTTTCCCCCCCTTTTTCTCTTTTCCCCCCCTCTCTTTCCTTTGCCTTCTGTTTTCTAACTGTGAAAGACTGTTATCATCCCCCCCCTATTACCACTCCAAAGCAGTTTCGGCGCCGTCCAGGCCCCCCCCCCCACCCCCCCCCCCCCCACCCCCCCCCCCCCCCCCCCCGGTAATATTTGATATATCTTTAATAATATATTTTAAAGTTCTTTGCTCACCAAGGCTGCGTTTAAAAATATTGTAAAACTAGGTTTGGGAAACTATTATGTAATCAAAAATGTTTTTTTTCTTTTCAACGATTTCATTCACACATCGCATTGGCCACACGCCTCGTTGTCCAGCATCTTTCATTATAATATAAAAGTCTTTTTGTTAATTTGGATCAATATAATGCATCCTTGCTGGAAATGGTATAATTTACTTTAAAAAAGACAGACAGACAGACAGACAGATAGATAGATCTCTCAACGGTCCAGTTGTTTTTCTCAACAGAACATTACAATACTTCTCAGGTTTCCTTGATTTTAAAGTTTTCTGGACTCAAAACACCTTTTTGGTCATCTGAACTTCCAGTTCTGATATCAGTGCAGTTTTTATAAGTATCGATGTGCTGCACAGCACAGCCATAAACCATATAAATCACCTTTCTGCTTCTCACTTTCTCAAACTCTAGGGAACAACGATGCTGCTTTTATTTACGTATAATGTGTAATAATATCACATGCGGTGAGATAATTAAACCTACGGCATTGAAAACTCTGTGCTTCATAATCCATTTCATGAGTCATTTTATTTACGACAAACTCCGAGTCTCTGAGCACTGGCTGCCTCTCCCTTCCATTTCAAACCTTGCCCTGCCAAAATGTCTCGTATCAAAGAAACAAAGGAATAAAATGTGACCTAGTTGAGTCCCACGGCACATCAAATGCACATCAGAATCAATGAGCGAAGACGTGCAGCGCATCTGCCAAGAATCGCGAGCATTTCAACTCCGGAGACTCCTGTTGGCCTTAAGACGCAACCGAACCGAAGGCTTCTTTTGTGGAGGCAACAAGAACTCCCTCTTGCGAGCTAAACGCAGTGGCCCAAGGGCGAGAGTGTTTTGGGAGAGATGAGTTGAATGTTAAAAGCTGTGCTTAAACTCTTCCTTTAATTAATTCTGGGTATAATTATGAAAAGCCCAGTGTGGGTTGGAGTATAGTGCCTGAGAGATTTGGGTTATCTGGGTGTAAACCCGCTAAAAACAAAATGAATTTTATATTTTACAACATCAGCCTATGATCCTTTGATTGGATAATGGGTTTCACTGTGAAGTAATATTGCAATCGTTATTGTTGCCAAAACTAATCCCAGTTATAATATCCATGAAATTGATATACGCTATCAGATACAGCTTCTGAAGGCTTCTAAGATTTGTGCTCTCTGAAGTTGTGGAGATGCAACCAATACATCTCAGTCAGTCTTCGGTTCCAAATATCTAGTTTGTCATGGCGGCCAAAAGTGAGGCTCTTACCCCTTTTAGGCTGTCATGTCTCCAAAACTTTGAAGATGAGTTCCTGTTTGTAATATTGCCCTGTCATATAAAAATGACAACACAATTTCACAAGCTCTCGTCATTGCAGCACTTCGGCATGGCCTGCGCTCGATATCTCTCCCCTGAAATTTTCTCATAGAGCGGCACTTTAATCAGTCCTTTTTTCTATATTTGGGAAAACTGATTGAAATACTGTTTTATACAATCACAATAAGCACATGAATGCACACGTACACAGACTTGTCGACCTATGCATTCTGATACTGATCTGCCATTCTCTGTTCTTGAAGGATGTCACGCCTCAGCAGTGCATTGTGGGAGGGCAATCAGACCTGTCGCGCCAAGGTTACCACCCCTGGCTTTGCTAATCTCCCCGAACAGATCCGTCTAAAGATCAGGTAAACAAAAAGCCTCAGATGCGTGACATTAATTTGGGAATTACACGGATCAGCAGGATTGCTCAAACCCACAGAGACAGGAACAGTGAGGAACTCAACAAAATTTAGGCAGTTTGAATATCGACCTTTGAATTTACACATTAACAAAAGCTTTAATTCAAAATATCAATGTTTTAAAATTCAACCGTATCATTGGGCCTCCTACTTTTGGATCTTAAAGGGATAGTTGACCCAAAAATGAAAATTCACTGATGTCCAATGTTGTTTTTAGACTTTCATTATAGTAAAAGTGTGAGTAAATGAAGACAGAATTTAAAATGTTGGGTGGAGTATCCCTTTAACCATGGTGTCATCGATGCATTTGTTCAGATAGAATGGCTAGAGCTTTGTTCAGATCAAACAAAGTATACCAACCAACCATTAACTTAATGGACAGATACATTAAGTGCATATGAGAGGATATGCAAGAGAAAAACTGGCCTTTTTGAAGTCAGCAATTTAAATAAAAGAGGGCAGGATAATGGACATCAAATTCTGCAAGAAACACAAATCAATACCTACCATTTGATTCTGAAAACCCACTAAAACAAAAGTTCATGTGTCATTATGACACTTCACTTCTGGGGCAATAATGGTCAAGCCAGCTCGGACTTTGGAAACAAGGAAGCATAATGCTTCAAAAGACAATTTAAAAATCAAAACATTGGTTGAAAGGAGCAGTAGGTCTAGTAAGTGCATCAAAACAACAGTAAGAGCAGGGGAAAACACGTCGTTATCTCATTGTTGGTCAAGCGCCAGAATTGCCAAAATGCTATAATCATTTACCCAAACACAACACACGAGTAAGCTTATATAATAAATGCAGTTTAATGGTGCAGATTATATATCAAATAATCAAGGGAGCACAGGAGGTACTGTAAACACAGAAATGGGTATCGTAATTTAAGTGTATGAACAATTCGAAAATTCAATTGTTCATACATTTAAATTACTATAATGATTAAAGAAGATGGTAGTTATCAAATTGAAGTAAGACAATAATAATTATAATAATAAATATAGCTGCAAGCAGTGATTACCGGGGTTCAAGTGCGTAAGGACATGTCTTTCAACAAACATTAAAAAACAATCTGAATATTCCAAACTTTTGACAGTGTATACAGTCTATATATACTATATAGTATACTATATATATATAGATATAATATATATTATATTATATAGACTATATATGACAGTATATACACCACACCACCACACACCAGTCCAAATTGTGGACAAAACGTTTATTTTTTCATAGGATACAAAGGACCACATAACTATTACAACAACTACCATACTTGCCATCAATACAGCAGGATTTGGAGTTTATTGCTTTTTTAAAGTCCTGAGCTTCATAGACTGATATGCCTTTGTGACTCGGCTGTGAACTTGTTCTAGGATAAAGCGTTTCATCACGTTGCACCTACGGTGCGTAAATCACTGCAGGGTAGTATTTTGATTTAAAGGTGGTCTTAAACGTCTGACTCAGTGAAAATTTGGGTTCATCACCGCTGTGGTTCGTTTCCGTAATATATCCCACATACCCCATAACTAAAATGACCAAATGAGATCTGCCTCAGGTTAATACATCACTGGTATCTTTGCAATTTTATTGCTCTAACCTTGATGTATAAAAAAGGGGGCGGGTGCCGGACTGCGAAACATTTATTCCAGCATGGGAATTGAACCCAGGATGCTCTGCACAGAAAGTAACACTTCTAGCTCTGGCCCAGTTACACACTGCATAAATATAAGGGTGCATAAGAACTTTTCTTAAATATTTTTTGGGGGTTATATGATAATGAAGTTTTAAATATATGTTTGTTTGTTTTTTTCTGATTGTTTCCTAAATTGTTGTGTGGAAAGAGGCAAATTAGTACAAGTAAAACATGGGAAATGTTAATGCTAAGTGAGTTCTCACTATGTGGTCAGGACTACTCTTTATATATATATACCCCCTCATATATACGTGGCCCGTGGAAAGTATTCACGATCTAAATTTTTACTCTTTTGTTATATTGCGCCATTGCTAACATCATGTTCAGTTATTTTTTTTCTCACATTAGTACACACCACAGCACCCCATTTGACAGAAACAAACACGAATGTTGCCAATTTTTGCGATTATTTAAAAAGCACAAACTGAACTATACCATGGTCTCCCAAGGTATCCTCTAAGGGGACTTGCTGTGACACTCATATATTTTTCTCAGGTGCTGTCCATTTCTTCTGATATTCCTTGAGATGGTTCTACACCTTCATTCGAGTCCAGCTGTGTTTGATTATACCTGCTTGGATGAGTCGCGACCGCCAACACTGTTCCCTCCAACGCCCACTTACCACGCCCCTCCCCGTGCATGCTCCGAGCCACCCCCCACCTGGGAATCATGCGGGCAAAGGACTGCGAAGAGGCTAGCGACCGATTGGGCAAGGCACAGCTCTGGCCAGTTACCACCCTTCTGCCTGCCACTTCACACTAGTTCACTACGAGCACAGTGGCATCCCATAATCTTCATGCGCAACGACATTTGCGGCCTGACGACCCAGACCACTTCTAGACTCCGGCTAAAACGCGCTAGCGGCCGGGAGAAGAGCCTTGGTGGGGGAGGTAAAGAAGAACCCAAAGATCACTGTGGCTGAGCCCCAGAGATGCAGTCAGGAGATGGGAGAAATTTGTAGAAAGTCAACCATCACTGCAGCCCTCCACCCAGGTGGGGCTTTATGGCAGAGTGGCCCGATGGAAGCCTTTCTTCAGTGCAAGACACATGAAAGCCCGCAAGGAGTTTGCTAAAAAACACCTGAAGGCCTCCCCTGATGGTTTGCGACACCCCAAGCACCTTCAATCTGGTTATGATGACCTTTTGCACACATCAAGATAGAAATTTTGGCCTTAATTCTAAGCGGTATGTGTGGAGAAAACCAGGAATTGCTCATCACCTGTCCAATACAGTCCAAAAAGTGAAGCATGGTGGTGGCAGCATAATGCTTTGGGGGTGTTTTTCAGCTGCAGGGACGACTGGTTGCAATCAAGGGAAAGAGGAATGCGGCCAAGTACAGGGATATCCTGGACGAAACCTTCTCCAGAGTGCTCAGGACCTCAGAATGGGCCGAAGGTTTACCTTCCAACAAAACAATGACACTAAGCACACAGCTAAAATAACAAAGAAGTGGCTTCACAACAACTCTGTGACCGTTCTTGAATGGCCAAGCCAGAGCCCTGACTTAAACCCAATGAGCATCTCTGGAGAGACCTAAAAATGGCTTGTCCACCAACGTTTACCATCCAACCAGACAGAACTGCAGAGGATCTGCAAGGAGGAATGGCAGATACCCAAATCCAGGTGTGAAAAACTTGTTGCATCCTTCCCAAAAAGACTCATGGCTGTATTAGATCAAAAGGGTGCTTCTACTAAATACTGAGCAAAGGGTCTGAATACTTAGGACCATGTGATATTTCAGGTTTCTTTTTTAATAAATCTGCAAAAAAATGTCAACAATTCTGTGTTTTTCTGTCAGTGGGTGCTGTGTGTACATTAATGAGGGAAAAAACATTAACTTAAATGATTTTAGCAAATGACTGCAATATAACAAAGAGTGAAAAATTTAAGGGGGTCTGAATACTTTCCGTACCCACTGTATATACAGCATGCTTTGTTAGAGAATTAATTTTTAAGAGAACAGCACTGTGTGGTATAAATGAGCAAAAACTAAGGCAGCAAAGACTTTCACTCAAGGTCCTTTTAGTGAAATTGCTGTTTGCTTGGTCTTTATTATGTGCCCTGTTCTGTATGTTCTAATGAATTTGGATTTAATTTGAGATCTAGATAAGAGGACATGGATGTACTCCTGTTCCTCTGAAGTGCTGGGTCAATAGAGATTACAAGAGTGAAGCGAGTCAATTATACTAAATGCCAGCCATTTACCATCTGTGAAGAACATCTCCTGCTTTAAAGGTCACTTAGGATATTTAGACAGGTGTTCAATCTTGCTCCTGGACCTCTGCGTTCCTGGGTTTATGTGTAATAGAATTACAAGCCCACCTAAATGACTACACAAACATGTGCTTAGCTGTGTAAGAAAAAAGTTGCAGTATGCAGAAGTAGGAAGGCATCAACACTGCAACTTGCCATTTCTTTGTAATTAATTGTGAAAACTGTTTGTATGCCATTTTTTCATCAGTGAAGTCATGTCTGAATTCAATTCAATGTCTAAAGATCTAAATCAGTTGTTATCAATTGGGGGGGGGACAATGCTGACTACAAATAAATACAATCAACCATATGATCATGCATACAGAGGTTAGGTTTCCAACTTTTAAGAGGAATGAGAACATTCTTTCCATATCTTCTGTTCTTGATAATTTTGAGATTTGCATTCAACCGAACTATATTTCGGTGCAAATTCATCTGTCACTTGATTAAAACTAGACAGAAATCAGACATTAGGTCCACACGCAACAAAGTTAAGCAAAATTTGGGCCATAATGAGTTTTGTGCAGTGAAAATACAAATAAAGATGAATTCAATTCAGGCCTGTTTCTGCAATGGACTGAAAAAGGTAAATTACTTTAATTCACATTTATGGCTTTTTTTCCGGGGAAATTCTGAAGAAAAAAAAAAAGTCAGATTTCTGAGATATAAACAGAAAAGTCAGAATTGTGAGATAAAGTTGCAATTATTATTATTATTTTTGTTTTTACAATATTTATTTTGTATTCTGTGGCGGAAACAAAAAAATAAAATGCGAGATACTCTGAATTCAGAATTGCGAAAAACAAAGTCTGAATTGTGATAGTTGCAGTTAACTTTCTTTATGCTATTATTTTGTTGAAGAAACGTGCTTCCATGTATAACAGCTTATTTAAAGGTGGCCAAAAATGCTGCCTGTTAAGTCACTGACTTTCTGGCAGCTGGTTAACATCATTTTTATAAGGATCCAACAGACAGACCAACCTGGAACTGTGTAGAAGTTCGTGTCAGTCTAAACTGGTCTTTTTAGCATGAACTGTCACTTTAAACACATTTTACTTTGTTGGGTTTCTAAGCACTCAACCGGATGCTTAAGGATTCAAAAGTACTTTGCAGAAAATTTCACACAAGTGTTAATCATTTAGTGACAGACACAGAGGTTAAATCATCACACTAACAAATTAGTACTGATACTGTTGCCTGCAACGCTGGCCTTGATTCCAAAAACATATTCCACTTAAATTAAGTGGGAACAAAGACTGAGCGAGAGAGAGCGAGATCCTGAAGAGCGTCTAAAGTACCATTCTCAGAGATGAGTGGAAAATTAAATCAAAGAGACTGTGATCAGGATACTTTCATGATGTAATACTTTGTAAGGTTGACATGTTGAGAAAACAAACATCCTCCATTTATGTGTACAAGTGTTGTAGTGCCTATGTGCAAGATACTGGCAATACTGACACACTCTTTCAGATCATAAAGACATGCATACTTCTAACAGAGTGCCAGGTCATCATCGCTAACTTAAAAACTCCTTGAAATGGCTTGATTGGAACAGTTTTCCTTTTATAGACATTAGTTTATGTCTGCTGTGAATTATGATTTGCTACTTGCTAACCCTTGTAGAAGAAGAAGTGCTTAATTGTATTGAATATGCACTTTTGGTGTACTGCAAATCTTAAAAGTACATTTAAAAAAAACTGTACTTGCAGATAATACAATTAAATTCTAATACAAGGCCACTTAAGTGTACTTAAACATGTTTCTTGAGTTCACCTAAAAAATGATAGTCAAATTAAAAGTTTTGCTTAAATTTTGAAATCATTGCGTTCTTTATAATCTTTTGCCGTGCTTTAAACAACTACACTTGATGTGTTGACCTGCATGGATTATAATTTTAACTGTAGTGTGATTATAAAATATTACATTTAAATTTAATAAATTGCAAATTTCATTATTACAAATGTGGGTCCCACTTTATATTAAGTGGCCTTAACTACTATGTGCTTACATCAAAAAATAAGTACAATGTACTTATTGTGTACATACTGTATTGCAAAACACTTTTGCTGCTATTGAGGTGGGATATGGGTAAGGTTACGGACAGGTTTTTGTGGTTAATCAGGGAGGTTAAAGGGTTAGTTCACCCAAGAATGAAAATTAGCCTGTTTTACTCACCCTCGAGGCATCCTAGGTGTACATGACTTTCTTCTTTCAGACAAATACAGTCGGAGTTATATTAAAACATTGTCCTGGCTATTCCAAGCTCTATCATTGCACTCAGCGGGTGTTGAAGTTGAACAGTCCACAAGTCGTCAAATAAAGCATGCACATCCAAAATAAAACGTGCCTCACACGGCTCTGGGGGGTGAATAAAGGACTCCTGTAGTGAATCCATGCATTTTTATAAGATAAATATCCATATTTCAAACGTAATAAACATACTCACTGCCGGTATCTGTCGTACGCGGAAGCCGTTCCGGTGGATGGCGCAGGATGTATGCGCAGCGCGCGTGCCTCTGAGATATGCTAGTCTTCTTACGAGTTTGTTTACAGGAGCAAAGGAAGCAAAGTTTCCTTACTTTAGCAAAGGAAAACCAGTCTCCTTTTGGTTTACATCGAAATCCTCCCACATTTTTCTTTTTGCAAATCCTCGGTTTGTACTTCTAATTCGTGACCGGCGTTTTGTTTTGTTCTCTCTCCGCATTCGTCACTAATCACGCAACGCCGACGTCCTACGAGCTGTGTGAGGCACGTTTTATTATGAATGCACGCGCTTTATTTGACGACTTGTGGACTGTTCAACTGCAACACCCGCTGACTGCAATGATAGAGCTTGGAATAGCCAGGACAATTTTTAATATAACTTTGACTGGATTTGTCTGAAAGAAGAAAGTTGTATACACCTAGGATTTTTGGGTGAACTCACACATTTGTGGTTTAAGGTGTAAGGGATGGATCAACAGTGTAATTATAAATGTAATTACAGAAATTAATTACAGATGTAATTACATGCAGGTATTTTTTTAAAATATAAGTACAATGTAAAAACATGCATGTACACAATAAGTCCATTGTACCAAATTATTAATTTAAATGTAAGTACATAGTAGTTAAGGCCACTTAATATAAAGTGGGACCCAAATGTGTAAATATTTTAAATGCATGTAACTACAAAATAAATTGCAGTAGCCTATATTTTAGTTTACTATAAATACGTGTGAGTATATTTGGCAATACCGTTTAAAAATATTCCAAAGATAATAGAAGTAATTTGGAAATTACATAAAAAATATGAACTTTAGTCCCACTTATGTGGGTCAAAAAGTTCAGCAATTGCATTTAATATAAATGTATTACTTATAATACAAATTAATCTGATTGCTATTAACCTGCAATTAAGTGTCTGAAACATGACATTACGTTTGCACAGTATATTATTTTAAAGTATGTTATGTATGTAATAAGCTCTCTTTTTAAAAAGTATGCTAAAGTGTACTTCATTTTCACAAGGAAATCTTCAGATAATAGTGATAGGTAGTCTTTTAAAAATTTCTCAAATTTGTTCCTAAATTGACAACACGATGAGTCATTAACATTTTCCGATTCTCTTGCTGTACATTTTAATGGTATATATCTGCTAAAAAGCCATTTCTGTCAACCTTTATACTGCACTAGCATATAGACGACATTAAAGCTAATACATGTGGACAAAAATACACACATTTTGAATTCATGGGTCTTTAAGACTAAGGTAAGTCTAGTTTACAAATCACAATAAGCTGTTTTATCATACTTAAGTTTTCAATGCTTTAAGTGGCACAATATTCCCTTTGATAAAGAAACATAATTTCTCTAGCAATGCCTTGTCTATGGAGCAGGACTTGCATTATTAGTAGGCAGATGCTGTATATTCATAAGCAATAGTCCCCAGTCTCTAGTCCTTGAAATCACTGCACTGCACAAACTTCTTGAAAAGCAACGTTTAACTCCAGTAGCTTGCTGTATTGAAAGATTCCCAGCGACACATCAGAGCTCTTGGCTTGGGTAATAATGCTCAGTATGTTAGACGTGAATGTAAATCGATCTGGATGAAACTGGGGTAGATAAAAAAAAAAAATCAGGTATTAAGAATTTATTTTTTTATATACAATTAAAACCAACATACTCATTTGACATGAAACTGGAGTGAGAATTCAGAGCGTGACAGATTTTTCCTAAATATTTGCCATTTCACACCAAACTCACTGATCTATAATAACAGTACCAGTGTATTTGATACATCCAGATCCTGTTGTCTTTCTCTGTTTACAGGCCGGATAAGCACAATCCATCCAATATTAGCAGACTCTCCAAACAGCTTTCCCCTTTTTGTCTATTCCCATCTGTAAGGCCTATGAGATCCATAAATATGCCAACGTTTCTTCTGATATGCTCATTATTTTCCTCCTGTAGGCGCCGATGGAGAAACGGCCAGGGTGTCAAAACTTTAATTGGGAAGGGAATTTTTCCCACGGAGGAGACTTTGTGAAAGTATTTACAGAATTTTAGTAATTAAAAAAGAAATGAATGACCCCGAGAAACAAACAATAATTATTCAGTTAGGAAGACTGGTGTAATATAATTAAACAACAATTTAATTTTAAAGGAGTCACTTCACATAACGGCAATATTATGTTAAAATAGTATAATATCATAATCTTATAATTTAGCATTTGCAGCAAAGAGAAACTTACAAAAGAGAACCAAAATATGAAAATAAAACATTCTAACTGAATATTTCACTAACTAACTAAATAAATTAATAAATAAATACATAAATAATGATGGCCTTATTTACTCTCATATCTTGTTTCTGCCACAGGATAAAAATAAAATAAATGAATAAAATAAAAATGAAACAGTAACTGTGAAATTATAATGTAATATATAAACTCACAGTTCAAGGAAGAAAAAGTAAGAATTAAGAGCTACAAACCCACAATTCATACTTTTTTTCAGAGTTTACATTTCGCTATTCTTTTTTTTCTGCCATAAAATCATTTTTTTTTTTAAAAACAAGAAGGTAATTGCAACTTTTTACCTCATTTTTCTCACAAATGCAAGTTATAAACATTATTTATTTATCAACATTATTTAACTTACATTTACATCTCAGAATTGTGATTTTTTTTTTCCCCCCTTAAATTTCATAGTTTACACTTCGCAATTCTCACAAATTTCTCAGTCAGTTTTGAGATATAAGTTTCTCTTACCTTTTTAATTTTTATCCCATGGTGGAAACAGGCTTCCATACATATAATTCCAAAAACTCCAAAAGGAGAATTTTCATGCAGTCTTTTTCCATATGCCAGTTCGTAGTGGCCAAAAAAGACCAGAAGACAACATAAAAGCAGCATAAAAGCAGTTCATATGATGAATGCGCATATTCTTATGAAATCATATTTGTGTGAGATAAAGGCCACAATTTTATTCACTGAAAATCTCCCCACTGCAGCTCTCAGTTCTCATTCTAAACATGCATGTCACATTTGATTATGATAACACCTTTGTGATGTGTATGCGGACATCTCAGTGACCATTAGCAAATATATTTAGCTTGACACATTAATGCCTCTTTGAGTCTACCTGACATACATGCTGAAAAAGCCTCTTTCAAACAGTGACCAGGTGAAGCCTCAGACTGAAGTCTTGATTTCTCTAAAGGCCTAATTGACATCTCTGAAGGCCTAATTACTTTGCATCAGCCTCACCGTTCAACCTGCCTTGAGCCGTACATTAGCATGCTTGACACAAACTCATGAACTCACACAGACCCATCAAGAAAGAACAAGGAAGGGTACGTGCATGTTTCACAGAGCGTTTACATGCAGAACAGACAGGAAAACACTTAAAGCATGTTGGAGACACATAACAAAGGCCATTTTATCCATATGCATATATTTTATCCACTGTTATCCATAATAACCCTTTTTAGTTCCCTAAAGAACCTTTCATTGAACTTCAGTCAACCTTTCCAAAAAAAATAAAAAATCAATGTGAAAAACATTTTAAATAATCTAAAGATCCTTTTTATACTATAAGGAACCTTTTGTGCAATGAAAACCCTTATATGGATGTTAAAGGTCCCTCAATGAACCATAGATGCCAATAAGAACTTTTATTTTCAAGTGTACAGCAACTACAACACAGAAAAAAGAACCCGGTCCTAAATAGCACATCAGAATGAATAGTGCTTGGTCACTTTACATGTCAACAGACGGCCTCTTCTTGTGGGTGTTTCTTGGCCAGATTAAGATGCATTCAGTACGAGTCAGGATCTGGGAAGCCTATAAATACAGCCTCTAATGCACATAAAACAACTTTATGTGGGCGTGTGATGTTTGCGGTGACAGGTGCTATTTAGACACTGGCTGTGATATATAATCATTTACATAAATGTCAAGCACATTGTACACATAGTCATTTTCTCCCAAATAGTGTGGGTGTATTTTGACTTTCTGACTTTGAAACAATTATACACAACGCCTGTGAAAAAATGTGATTCCACCTCTTCTGTTTACTAAATACAGACTTTCCGATGTGGCAAAACTGACAGTTTCATAAGTCAATGTTTGGGTTTGACTTGATTTAGCCGGAAAGACAGAATACTATAATAATAATGATAATAATAATACACTCTGAAATCTTTATATTATATACAGAAGCCTCTTATGCTCACCAAGGTTGCATTTATTTGATCAAAAATACAGTAAAAACAGTAATATTGTGAAATATTATTACAACTTAAAATAACTGATTTTAATATAATTTAAAGTGTAATTTATTCCTGTAATGCAAAGCTGAATTTTCAGCAGCCATTACTCCAGGCTTCAGTGCCACATTTCTGTAAATGTCTTTACTGTCAATTTTGATCAATATGATGCATCCTTACTGAATAAAACATTTGAACAGTAATAACTGAAAAAAAACGGATTATTTGGATAATGACTCACTCAAGTGATCTACTAGAGTGATTTATGAGTTCTTGAATATTATTTTGGTAGAGCAAAATAGAGGGGGGGGGGGGGTGCAGTTCTAATATTAAACCGTGTTTATTGAATAATGTTCTACATATTGTGTTGTTTGTCTGAATGCTTTAAGATGGAATCATATGTATCCTATATGAAGTACAGTGTATTTGCAACAACAGCACAATTGTGAGTGTGATATTGCTAAAATATAGGGTATATTAGACACCAAAAACACACTGATCAAACACTATTCTCAATTTTTTATTTTTTTGTAAAAAAAATAGTAGAATTAACTGGATAGAAAATCTGTTTTCTTTTAGAAGCCCTCTATGGGGAATTATCTTCACACATTTTCAGCCAGAGATGCTTCTGATATGAAGTACATAAGAAGTAGCGGAGTGAAGAAGAGCAGAGAGATGAGCAGTTTGAGGAGGAGAGAGTGTGATAATTTACAGTACAGTACAGAGAGAAATCGACAGAGAGACTGTTGGAAAATGAGGTCTAATAATATGTATTAAGAGACAGGATGGAGAGAGAGGTCAAGATACAGTGAGAGAGAGTTTGTGTAGCACTGGGGTAAATGTGGGAGTATTCAAGAGCTACGAGAGAAACAGACATCATGGTGAGAGTACAGGAGTGCCAGGATTCATTAAAAATTAAGCAGGAACTTTCTGCTGCGAGTCTCTGTGGAATCTAAGAGAGGCAGTAGTGGAATCAAGGGATGAGAGAAGACAGACAACGACTCTGTTCCAACACCTAGTCAGCTGCTTACCTAGACAGTATTTTAAGGCGTCATAAGCATGGCCATATTTTATATAAACACTATTGTTCAAAAGGTTTTGGGGCAGGTAAGATCAGGGGCGGCATTTCCGTATAGCAGAGTATGGCAGTCGCCATACCCTAGGCTCTCCGCCATACCCCAGTTGTTTGTTGCCATACCCTAGGCCTAGGTGATCGTCCCCCACAACCCCGGAACGCGGTTTTAAATGAGTGACCTCCCCCCAGAACCTCAGGGTGGAAATCTTTTGTGACATTTACTGTCACTTTTGATTTATTTTATTCATCCCTGTTGGATAAAAATAATACAAAAGTATGGACCCCAAACTTTTGAACAGTACAATATTATGAAAAAGATGCATTGGGATCAGCATTTATAGACATTCTAAACTCCTATGGGGAAGGACCTAAGCATTTCATAGATCCTACTTAATTAATACTATCACATGGAATTGATGTCAATGGCATTGAAATTCTGCAGCAGAGCAATGATATCTCAGATCATTACCTAGTCTCGTGTAAACTCCATATAGCTAAAGCTGCAAACCCAACTCCTTGTTACAAATATGGTAGAACCATCACTTTTACCACAAAAGACTGCTTTGTAAATAATCTTCCTGATTTGTTTCAATTCCTCAGCATATCCAATAGTTTAGAAACACTTGATGATGTAACAGTCACTTTGTGCAGCATTGGACTGCTCACTACCTCATCCAGCATTGTACTGCAAACTACCTCTCTGACAGTTTAATTAAAGACTGTTCTCTGAGCTCTTTATCACTTTAACAGACTGATAAGCTTTTTTGCACTACACTCGTTATATCTTCACAGTTGTTTATATCACTATAACTGCCATGTGCCTTATGCCATTTTTTCTACCTCGTTTTTTACAAGGTCAGGATGTATATTGTATCGGTTGTATTTTATATATATTTAATCTGTATTTATCTGTATTTTTATGTTCTACTGTTAGTGTTATCTGTATGCACCAAGGGTCTGAGAGTAACGCGATTTCAATTATCTGTATGTATGTGCTGTACATGTGGCAGAATTGACAATAAAGCAGACTTTGACTTGACTTGACTTTGAGAAACTATGGACTCTCTCTTTTCTAGCACTTTAGACATGGTCGCTCCTTTACACTTAAAGAAGATTAAGGAAAACAGTCCAGGCACTGTGGTATAACGAGCACACTGTCTGCCTCTTGAATTAGGCCATGGATTTGGGGAACAGCGGTCATTTTGTACGCACTCCACTCCAAACTTACTTTCAATATTTTATTTTGTTTATTAAACGCAATCGCTTTGTTTCAAAATTATGTCTAAATTCAGTTCTTATTTCCAACAAACGAAAAAACAAGCCGAAATAATGAAGTGGTCAAAAAACTGTGAGCTACCACCATTCCCGATATCCAAACATGATCTATTCTAACTTCCTATTCACCGCCCCTATATGGTGATGCATATGTCACTAAAACCCGACAGGTGGACAATACTCAAACCAAAAAAATCATAAATAAAAATTTAAATGTACACATAATAATAATAATAATAAACAAATGTAAATCATCACAAGTAAATGGCTGCAACACATGCCCAAAAGAGAGCAGCCTGGAAAATGGAGCACAGCTGGAAGAAGAAAATAAAAAACTAGAGGTATTTTGTATTGCATGGAGGGGAAAAGTATGTCGTCTACAGTAAATGTCATTAAAACGCGAGATTGCTACTTTCGTCTCTTTAGCCCGAAAAAAAACCACAAAACCAGCGATTATTCAATACAGTGGCAAAATTAATGAAAAATAAAGCATCAACAGACACAGACATTTCCCAACAGCCCAGCAGTAATGACTTTATGAGCTGCTTTACTTACAAAATTGATACTATAAGAGATAAATGTGACCCTGTCTGTGAAATCCAGACTAAAGTCTCAAAATCTAATTATGAGATAACAAGCATCAAAGTTTGATTCAACCATTAATTTCACATGATTCCATGTTGGACCATGGCCTTACTCAGTCCAATATACTATATAAAGGGGGGGGGGGGGGGGGGGGCTGGGGTGATCTTTTCCAGCACTCTTGATCATGAGGAAAAGTGCTGTTTCCAAACCCGATTCCAGAACATACTTTGACTAAATTTTTGTTTGGTCCTGGGCCTTACAAAACCTATTCATCTTATAGCTTATTAATTTAATGAAGTAACGGCCTCAGGTGGTTTGTGGGGGCTGAAACAAAGTGTTTTGGTCCACAGAGCCCACTAGGCTATAGGCATTGGGTTTCTGCTCACATGTGCTAGTGGCTGCCTGCTGGAGCGCACGATGGGGAAGTTTAAGTTGGGGAGGTCTGTTTGTTTGAGTTAGAATGTATAGTATGGTTGGACTAGGAAGCTTTAGGACCTCTAAGGCAGGACACAGCCATTGGATAGATGATGGAGAAAGAAGCAGAAGATAGCATATGCATTTCATTTGAAAAAGAGACCGAAGAGGGTCTGAATTAAAAACCTGAAATAGTGTTCAATAGTTGCATTAATTCAGGCCATTATGCAGAAACAATTCATTAATCTCCTCGAAGTTGTCTTCTTAAGAGCTACGCGGGATCAAGGAGAGTTAGCACATTTCATTTCATATCACCGGAAGTCAGCTGGGATTACAGTCCTGTCTTTGCCCAGCCTGAAAGTCTTGTCAGGTCAAGATTGGGTGATAATTCACCTCTAAAAAACAGAAAAAGGCTTTGGGAGGCTTGCAAGTCATGCACAGGCCTTCGCTTCAGAGCAAATTTGAGATCTCTTTCACATACAATTTCAAATCTGTCCTCTTTCAACCTATGCTATGCAATGTCTCTCGATTCGTCTCTCGCTCTCTGTGTTATTATAGGTATTGTAATGTGATGCTGGCGCAGTCTGAGAGAAAACAATAGCTTCAAGCAATAGTGTCGCTTGTCGAATGGCTTTTAACTCAGAAAAGATCTTATCATTCCAGAATGCCATATATCGCAAATCAGTGGACAAAAAAAAAACTGCCTCCGGTTTCATCTAGACTTCTGTGGTGTAGGAGTGCCGTCAAGCACAGTCAAACCATAATCCAGATCTGAGGACAATAGAAGGGAACTGAGATAGATACTTCCTCTGTCTTACTTACCTGTCATTTACATGCAGGCTGACAGGCGGCCATATACTGTGGTTTCTGAGGGAATATTCTTTAGTTCTTTAGCAATTTGTTGCATAAACGCTGGGATTATAACCATAAACATGAAACGAAAAAATACCCAATTTACAAAGAAACCATGAAAAAAAAGAAAAGAAAAAAAAAATAAAAAAAATCAAAAAAAAAAAAAAAAAAATATATATATATCTATATATATATATATATAATATATCTACCTATTCATAGAGGTACGATAAAAATATTTTCAACTCACCTTTGACAGTACTGGCAAAAGGGTGCGATAAAAGCTAGGTTACATTAACTTCCGTATTCTAATAACTTTTACAAAATATGCACAGAAAACAGTGCAATTATAAGTAAATATATTAAAAAAAACTCTTAATAATAAGTATTTTATAATTTTGAGAAAATCATATTCAGGTCTATAGCGTGGCATTGAACAAAAATCCGTCAAGTGAAGATTCAGAATCACTCCCTAACTGAAAGAATCTATCCAAGAAATCGTTTGAAGCTTTTTCGGTTCAAAGTTTGGGATATGCGAAGATTTAATTATTTAAGAAATTTAATACTTTATCAGCCAAGAATGCAATTCAATTGATCAAAAAGTGGCAGTAAAGAATGCAATGATGCAAAAATAGTTCAGTCAATAAAGCTTTTAAGACTTTAATTCACCAAAAGGTCCCAAAAATATTAAGCAGAACATCTGTTTTCAACATTGATAATAATAATAATAATAATAATAATACAATTCTGAGCCGCAAATCAGCACCTTAGCGATTTTGAAGGTCATGTGGCCACGTGAAGACTGAAGTAATGATGCTAACTAGAATAAATTACATTTTGAAACAAAAATACAAAACGTAATTTTAAATTGTAATAATATTTTACAATATTTCTACTGTATTTTTAATTCTAAATGCAGCCTTGGCGAGCAGTAGAGATACAAAAACATTAATAAATCTAACAAACCTCAAACTTTAGAAACGTTAGTGTATATTTATTCATTTTTTTAATGTATACATTTTTCCCCATCTAATATGCTGTTTCACTACATCAGATAGAGAATTAAAGTGGGCTAAAAACATTTCTTGTTGACTTTAATTACTGCTTTCTAAAAGAGAGATGGCATAATTAAGCATGATAGTGCGTGCATAGTGCATCCTTACTTTGATTCATTCACTCCAAAAAGCTCTGGACTCTGCTTACTAAAATACATCCAATCCACACTTTCTTTCGATGCCTCCTGCTTTTCTTCCACTAGTGATACTTTGATGTTATTTACCCAATGCTTTTAGAGAATGCAGTGACACAGAATAAGTTCTCCTCTCTAGGAAACAACACTCCATTGTATGAAAATAATGACATGAAAAATGAGCCGGAGATGCCTGAACTCTCTGCAATGAAAGCTCACAGCACATCTTCAATATATGGAGTGCAATCTGTGCACAGAGCCCCTAGTGCCTGCTAATTTCCCCACACTCAGTCCTCAGCTAGTAATCAGCTTTCCATCTAAACAAACAATGGCGTGATAAAGATGTTTGTTTCAGCGTAATTAAAATGTTATAACCAATCAGATTTAGGAGCACAGGAGGCTTGTTCCCACATGTGGCGACAGATTTGCCATTAAAAGGACCACATTTCTGTCGACTGCATCAAAGAAAAGCAAATAAATACAAATACAATTTTACAATATGATTAATTATTTACCTGAAGTCTACAGAATAATGCTATGTTGCAGGAACAATGCCATTTCATTTAGAAACTTACTTGACAGAAGATGGAAGTATCTACATTTCTTATAAAGGAAGGTGTAGGAAAGAAGTATTGATTTTACATACACACAATGCTTTTCTTAATAGAATAGTTCATCTAACTTAAAAAGTCTGTTATCATTTAGTCTCTGCATGGGGTTTCAAACCTGTATAACTTTCTTACTTCCATGATGGGATACAATGAAATATGCACTGTGACATTTTTTTTTCATGAAAATTAAGCACTTTCCCCCCTAAATTCACATTACTGTATTGCACAAAGGATAATTTCAAATGTTAAGTGTTATTGAAAGTTTTTAGTTGTACTGTCTTTTATTTATGTATGTATTTACACTTATCCTTGCATCACAATAATCATAATTTGTTGCCATAAAACACCATTCACATTTCCACCAAATATTAATTATAAAAAATAAAAAAACTAATTTTGTTATTTATTCTTCATTTTTTTATGTTATTTTGAGTAAAATATGACTGAAATGTGTTATATATAGATATAATCATATATATATGATATATATATATAGATCTCTATATCTATATATATTATAATATATAATATTCTCAAATATAATACTTACCACTCTTCGGAAGCCATATTATAGCTTTGAGTGAGGATCAGACCAAATGTTCCTTTTGTGTTCCACAAAAGAAAAAAACTAAATAAATGGTTTGAGTAAATCATGTCAGTATTACCCTTTTTTTTAGGTAAACTATGCCTTTAAGAACAGCTTGATCACACTGTATCTGCGTTTACTTGAGGGCTGTATGGCAATTATGTACTCACATACTGTAGGTTGATCACAGATTTACATGGTTTCAGTGTGGTGAAGTAGTGTACTACTAGTATTGCATTCTAAAATAGCATGTGAAACATACTACTATCTTAAACACTGACACGTGTCCGAAATCAAATAATGTATAGTAGGTATAACATTTGGTTTGAAACTTGCTTTGTGACTGTTTCAAAATTATGTTCTGTAAGAATTCTTATAGTATGAATGAAATTCAGATGTATATCATGATGTCATAGTCATGTGACGAAGCAGCATTAGTTGCGTTGCTTCACTGCAATTCACAAATCCTCTCTCGAGGCCTCATGGGACAGTAAACTGTCCATCAGATGTGCACTTCTGAATCTTGTCGGATGTACTGTAGTAAACCATCTGGGTATACTTTTAGCATACTGTTTTATGAATACTATGAATTCAGACATACTACTTAGTTCACTTACTGATTTTTACCTATATAATATTAAAGTAGGCATATTTGGACATAGGGTAATCATTTTAAACAGTTGTATGGTACATTGTAGTCGCATGACTTTAATAGTCAGTAGTGTCCAATTGCATTATTTCTTTAATATATCATATATACATATTCCAATTTCGAGCCAAATTGATCAAATAATGACTAAAGTATTAATTCACCAAATGGAAGGTGAATTCAGGTGCACTGTATTGTGGGATTCAACAAAGTGTACTCTGCATTGCATTGTAGTACGGCAGTGTCATTCCAAACATATCCCATGTCTTTATTGCATTAAACTTAAATTCAAGGTAATCTCATTCAGCAGCAACCTTCATATTTTTGAATTTTCGCTGGTTCTTCAACCAAGCACATCTGCTGTGCCACATGAGCCCCCTAAGCTTTCATTTCATGGCACATTTCCACAGCCTAATGCTAACACTAACCCGCTCTAAAATCCTGAGTGTTTTGTCTGAATTATAGCATCTGTGCTAAATCAACCCAGTACTGGCAGTGATTCAAAATGAAGATTCTGCAATATTCAACAATATAATGCAACAGTGGCCCTATTATATGCAACAGTAAGCCCTAAAGCCAAGTCCAGCCTGACCTTAAACCAGCCATTAAATTATTCAAACTCCATCACGGACCGATGGCTGGCACTGTGGCTCTCGTGACATAGTCATCCATCTGCGGTTGGGCTAACGGAGGGGCTATCAGACCCAGGTTTGATTGAGAAATTCAGGAGCGTGCCCATGTGACAGAGGGAATGATCTCGGCCTAGAAAAATGGATGAAACGAGCTGGTGGGTTTGGCTGGAGGCCGTTCAGTACTTTGAGTTGCAACTATAAGAAATGGTTCACTCGAATGATATTCTGTTTGGGAAGATTTTCAAAAAATGACGAGCTACATTTTGGCCTGTTCTTCACACAAAGCTATTGAATGACTTCTGAAGACTTGGAATATAGTGCATGAGTCATCTGGCTACTTTCATGAAGCTTTTATGGAGTTGGTCCTTTTTGGAGCTTGACAGCTGCGGCCGCTGTGAAAAGAGCTGCATGGAGATTCTTCCACAGAAAAAACAAAAATAACAGCATAAGAGTTTGGGATGACATGAGGGTGAGTAAATAATGACAGAATGTTCATTTCTGGCAGTTTTTAAAAAAGCACTTATCGGAGTTGTGATTTGTAAAGATTCATATACTTTAATAGTATATGAAGCAGCAGTCAGTACTGAGTCAGTCACTGAATTCAAATGATTCATTCTAAACCACTGATTCATTCAGGAATGAAACAATTAAGTAGGCTCGTTTGAGATGAGAACTGATCACTGGTGATCACTGCAAGATGCATGCCGGTTAGAAATGTGTCCGAGGACAGTCCGACCTTGCTCTGACGTCATGCTGACGAATGCCAAAAATCTCTCGCGACAGCGAGTCGGCCGTGCAGTCGAGCGCAGTTGCTCTCCCCCAGCTGCGCTAACCAAAAGCACGATGGGAAATGACTAGCTGACGACACAGATTAATGCTCATTGGTTCAAACAGCCATGATGTTGCGTTAAATTCTAATTTTTTTTATTTTATATCTGATATCACATGATTATGTGTTTAAACTATGCATGGATATTCCCAAACACTATGACGGTGCAATCTCTGTGTGAGATATATGTGATTGTTGTCATATTTCTGAAAAATAATTAAATACGTGTTTGTAAAGTAAAAATGGATGATAAATACGTCTTTCGAATGGATTTAAACGGCAAGTATTTTGAGTGTCTTGTTCATCATATTTGTTTTCATATAAAAGCAACAGAACTGAAATTATATCAGCAACACAGCGCATGAGTGTGAATAACGTGATATCCGCCTTTGATCTCGTAGGTGTGTGTTCTACTTAGAGAGCTCAGAACTGCCCGTCTTGACTGCACTTATTTCACTCCTCCCCTCCCTGCAGCCGCCTACTCTAGCCTAAATTTCAGGCGAGGCTAACTGCATCTCAGACGAGCCTAATGAATCTCTGTATGAATCCATGTGTTGTTCACGGACTCAAAAAACTCATTCAAAAACATAGATTAATTCAGAAAATGGACGTTACTGTTGAATACGAAAACTAGTGAATATATAAAAAATATAAGTGAATATACACATATATCCAGACATCAGCAATCAGTAAGATTTTTTTTTATTAAGAAATTAATACTTTTCGCAACATTCTATCAAAATTCAGTAAATACATTGATAATGTTAAATATATAAGCACTGATGTTTTCAAAATTATTTATTTATTTAGCACAAAATCAGCATATCAGAATGATTTCTGAAGAATCTTGAGACACTGAAGACTGATGTAATGATGCTGAAAATGTAGCTTTGCGTCACAGTAGCAAACTAATAACATTTCACATTTACTGTTTTTACTGTATTTTTGATCAAATACATATATTTGTTTAAATAATTCCTATCTCAAACTTAGAACGGTACTCTGTATATAACCAGGTATTCTCAAAAATATGCCCTAACCACATGAATCATAAAATCCACAAGCTATTCAATCCAGCACAGACATCAATGAGTCGGCATGCTAGCATCAGCTCCTTTCAAAGCAAAAGGTCAGTTGAGGTTGTTTCCCACCACATGAACGCAGATTTGGAGATGACCTTTTCATAATGCACCTGGGACGGCGTTTCTGCACCGTGACCCAACACGCTCTTTTCACGCACTCCAGCGTATGCCATGCATGACTTAGTGAAAAGCCTCTTTGTTTGGCTGTGATTTTCCTCATGTCTCTCTATCGTTCTTCCATTCACACTTAACTGTGGAAAAAACGAGCTCTTCCCAGCACAGGTCTAAATACAGCTGTCACTTCAGAGAATAGCAGAGCTGTCATTCACCTGGCCAACTAAAGAAGCACTCACAGCGAGCAGATACAAATCAGGACATCCTATCTGATACAGAGCTGGGGGTTGGCATGGGTTCAGAAGCAGATTTACATTGTGATGTTTGTCAGAGCCCACAAAAGCATATCTCTTCAGAACAACACCAGTCTTCTCTGGCTCTGCATTTAGACCTTTGTAGAACAGATCAATCAGATGCATAACACACAAAGACTTGTAATACAGATGTTTCTGTGCATACCTCTGAATATCCGTTTATGAGGGCCGATTCACCAGCACTTCAGAGACTTACAATAGGCTTACCAGAAATGCTGTGATAAATTTGGTATCAAAACAGAATTCAATGGGAGCACTATCTCAGCACTTTGTGTTTGACTGCCCCGTGAATTAAACATCAGACGGATATTGGCACATCACCGCCGGCTGCTCCATTCACAAGAGTGCGTAGAAATAGCTTCTAAAAGCAGACAAAATAAAAACAGCAAACTGACTCTTGGGACCAAACTACGTATGAATGAGTGTTGCTTTTCACAGAGAAGAGCATAAAAAGGATTTGATGGACACTGCTTGCTTTCAACCTCTGTCAGGAAAAGGACCTTAGTAGATAGAAACACAAAGCAGTTAGATATTGCATAAAACTGAATTGCATTTTAAATCTGGCCTATAATACATGCATATTGCAACATATTATGGAAGTATTTTTGTACTGACTTTAATGCGTTATAAATTGTACATTAAAAATTACTGTATTCAAGTAAAATGTATTTACTACTGTTTAAAACTTTGGGGACAGCATGTTTTTTATTTTTGGTGAAAGAAATTAGTAGGCTATTTTTATTCATCAATGATGCATTAAATTGATCAATGTTTATTAATCAAAATGTATAATGTTAGAAAAGATTTCTATGTCAAATAAATGCTGTTATATTGACTTTCTTAACTTTCTATTCATCAACAAATCCTAAAAAAACAGTATAATGGTTTCCACAAAAAAAAAAAATAATATTAAGCAGCACAACTGCTTTCAAAATTGATAATATTTAATTGATAATAATTATTTAAAGATGCAGTACATTGGTCAAAAGTGCCAGTAAAGACATTTATAATGTTACAAAAGATTTCTATTTCAAACAAATTCTGTTCTGTTGAACTTTCTCAAAGAATCCTGAAAGAAAATGGTTTCCACAAAAATAATAAGCAGCACAAATATGTGCAGCATTGATAATAAGAAATGTTTTTTAATGCAAATCAGCATATTACAATGATTTCTGAAGGATCGTGTGACACATAAGACTGGAGTCATGACTGCTTTGCAATCAAATTAATCATTAAAATGTTTAATATAAACAGAACTGTTCTTTTAAATTTTTATATTATTTTTTAAAAATACTATATTTTTTCTGTATTTTAATCAAATAAATGCAGCCTTGGAAAGGATAAGTGTCTTCTTTCAAGAACATTTAAAAAATATTGAAGAATTTGCACACTACGATCACAACATGATGCATTTCATTGCTGTTCATCTCCAAATAATGTCTTGTTCTCATTTTTCACATCACGCAATGCATCCGTGTGTAAAGTTTCAGTGAATAAAGAGACAGATACTTAATAAGCACAATACAAATGGCACCTTCTTCTCCCAAATCGTTACCTACTTGGGTAAACAGCTGCCATAATACTGCAAACATACTGCAGTTTGTTCCCAGTAATACAATATCAAAAGAAACCAGCCAGCAGGGACAGACTACAATGCTGAAAGAAATTTGTGCTGCTTTACTAACTTCCACCAGTTTGATAAGTGACATGTCAGATTTCAGAAGCTTGAGCGCACAAAATGATTCAACAGGCAGTAAGTGTTTCTGATTGGCTAAAAAGCGTGGGCTGCTCCCCTGACTCTTCTTTTAGCTGTTAACAAAGTTTGGTTCTGTCACAGAGACAGGTGTGATTTCTCGGGACACCTATTTCAGTGATATCTGTCAGCTGTAAGGACATTTTATGTGTAGTATTGCAAAAAAGTCTCTTACAGCCAGCGGTAAGAATGACCCGGAATGACACTCATAACTTGAATGTCATTGAGTCGCTCAGCCATCATTTCAATCACCACCGGATTTCAAAAGTCTTTAACTAGTCAAGTTTGGTTCTTATTTAACAAACCAGCACCAACCTGCATAAATAAGCATGGAAATTCAAGATGGCCTTTTCCGCAGAGAAATCATGGCCACACCAAGCGTCCTGTCTGTCATAATCAGCACACCCAAGCTACTTATCAAGTACACTGAAACAAATATAAAAATGATGACATATTCCATAATTAAAATTAATATAATTAGTCTGCTTTCAGATCCCCAGTTAATTGCACAGAACTAGGGTGAGGGTTGAGGTATATTTTTTTGGACTTGACAATATGAGAGAGCTGAGAACCTGCACCGTCGTAACGTTTTCAAATGCATTTGATTTCATAATAGACCAGATATCGTGATCTGTACACCCCCCCCCCCCCCCCCCCCCCCCCCCCCCCCCCCCCCCCCCCCCCCCCCCCCCCCCCCCCCCCCCCAAAAAAAAAACATTAGAAAAAACAGAGAGCCAGTTATTTAACTATGCAATTACACAGGAAACACACTTGTTAAGGTGCACACTCTCCACCTCCAAACATGTCCCAAAGCAATGGTACACAATGAAATCAATGACCGTCTGTTAACGAAGTCATTTTTTTGGTTTTTTTGATTTGAAACCCCATAACGTTTTGATGTAATGTCTGAGATGTTGGTTTATGAAATACAAATTGAAAAGTAGTCAGATTTAAATTATAATTACACAGATTTGAAAATTCCGTTGGCTAATTACAGGGCCTAACGTTAACCCAACTGATGATAATAAATAATAACTGAACTTGTAACAGTTTTGTTGCAAAGCACAATATTATGGTGAAATTAGATCTTGTGTTTGTTGAGTTAAAACCAAATTATTGTTGTATAAGCATAGCAAGCATCATAGCAAAAAGGCTAACAAACTTAAGAGTTATACCCACCAATTAACATTAGCCCTTCATTCATGACATGGATACCGTAATAATCATACAGAGAGAACATAGTTGCATACCTTTATCTTTTGCTCGTTTCTCCTCTTCTTCTTTTCTTTTTTTTCTAAATTGGGCACCTGATGGCTTTGACCTTTTCCTGTCCATCTCTGTGTTTATTTGGCACTCGACAATCAACAGATTTCCCATCCCCCCAACACTGTCACTCACGACCAGAAGTCAAGACTAAACCAATTCACCTTGGTGACCACATAATCGTTTTGTATTACCTATTTATATTAGCCATTTCACTCAATTCAGAAAAACAAAAATGTGCAGGAACTATAGGCCTGTATTTATAATATTATGAATGAAATGTGCGTTATTTGGAAGAAAGTCGAGGTGTGACTGACTTTAGCCCACTAATTCCATTAGAGTATTGCTCTATACAGTGGATCCCCCCCCTTGTCCGTTCCATTTGGGAGAGACCCAGAGGTGAACTGTCCCCCGCGTCACGCCCCGCTCCCCTTTCCCCTTCTCACACAGCTTCTGTACACGGCACCTTCTCAGCAAGCAGGGGCGCCAATTTGCCAATTCCCCACACAGTGAAATTATAGATAATAGAAAACCGCTTCGTGGTGGCGGCGGCAGAGGATTTTTTTTTTTACTGCTCGTGCCGCCCGCCATGTATCATGAAAAAATGCCGCCCCGGGCGGCTGCCCGGTTCGCATGTGCCACAAACCGCTACTGGAGCCATGCATCATGTATTGTATTGTATCGTGAGGTACCCTGTGACTCCCACCCCTAATATATATATATACTCCTTGATTGCTCTTTCAGGGGACTTTCTCTCAGATGTTTCTCCTAAAATTCATTATGTGGAAGACAAAAAAACGAATTAGAAATGTTTCATATTGAAATCTTTGACATTTGATTGCGTGCTATTATGAGTTCTCTTGTAAAACTAAAGAAGAAAAATCAGGAGACCTAATCAGGAAACCCATAGCTGTCTAGGACAAACAATTGAGCTGTTAAACAAATATCATTCTTGATTTTACTTTCCTATGGGCCATGATGCAGTGTGCTCAAGACTCTCCTTGAAGCAGACGTGAGTATATTCCGCTGAGGAACCCGAGTGAAAAGCTAAACAGAGGGCAGAGATTAGGACATCACCCACAGAGATTAGACCCTCATCTACTCTGACAACCAATCAGAAGCACAGCTTGAAGACTTGAGATATTTTTCCCTACCTTTTGATGATAAAAATTTGAAAGGGAATTTTAATGTGGAGGATTACAAAGGGACAGATACAGAGGAAAGGAATGACCCTCTTCAAAAGTCTTAAAGAAGAGTTCAGAACTATTCAGCCGTCCAGGAACCACTGGTAATAGCTTTCTTTTCTCTGTCCAAACAATAAGATACTGGTGGAGTTCACTCATTTTAGAAATTGTAGGGGCATCTATCCAGATAAGATATGACCCCGCATTGAAACAGGGAGACAGTATGAATGGAGAAATGACAATAGTTTTATTTGGCGGCTCAGAGAAGCGAGGAACTTGACAGGCTAAATTGGTTTCAGTGTTGGTGAGTAATTCTAGGTGCTATGGGAAACTGGTTTGCTGACAGTAAATCTGTAAAGTCTCCAACTGTTCAACATAACAATGTGAGAATCAATGTCCCAGTGATCTACAGGAGGGCTTTATTGAATTGTCATTTAAGCAATAAAATATTCCTACAGAGAAAATGGTAATTATCGGCACTGTTGGAAGACAATCTGGCTCTGTGTTTAGAAAATAACATAACATCTACCATGATGACCAGAAGATTCAAACTCCTAAAGGCCTAAATGACCAAAATCTAATACCATGGTATGAGTCATTTATAAAAATGCAATAAAATTAAATTACTAAAAATAAAAAAAAGAAATGTTATGTCCGTATAGTTATTTTTGCTTAGATTTTCTTTGAAATTTGATTTGGATATGGTTTAAATATTGAATAACCAAGCAAGAATACCTGATTTTTGTATAATCCAGTAAATTTTCTGCCGAGAAAAAAAAACAAGTATTACACATTGATTGATCTTTCATACATCAGGGGACTTATGAATATAAACATTATAGAAAATGTAAACTTAAAAGGAAATTGCAAATATTGCTTTGGCAACTATGATAAGTTTAAATAAAATAAGTTGAAGTACTAAATTGCTAAGATGAATAAAAATAGAAAAAAATAGATAAAAATAATAGAAATAGAAAAATAAACAGAAAAATAAAATAATAATAATAAAGAAAAAAATCAAAGGTTCCCCCAAAAATTAGATCGTTTTACGGACAAAAATAGTTATTTTGCTTGAAAAAGTAAATTAGATTTGAAAAAAATATATATTTAATTATTAAATAACCATGCAGGAATGCCTGTTTCTTTGGAAAATCCACTAAATTAAAACTTGAAAGGACCCACCTTTACTTCATCTCATTTGATTATGCAAACCAGAGGATATATCCAATGATTCATATTCATGGCATTAGTGCAAAAACAGCTTTGTAACAATTTAAAAAACTGCTAAACAGACATTATTTTTATTTATATGAAGACTATCTCATAATCACACTATCACAGTACTGACAGTTATAGTAACTAGTCTTTTCGCAGTACAGGCACTGCACTGGAATAAGAATGGATCCTGCAGGCATGAAAGTGCCGCTGCGGTGAGTTCGGCTACCTCTGACACAAATGTGCAGTTGCTCAGAAACAAATGACAGGTAATGTAGCTGTGCACGTGTGTGATGCCAAAATACCAAAATAAGACTGAGCAAAAGAAAACACATCTGCCTTGATCACAGTGCATGAAAAATGACTGGCACACATTCACAGCTGGTGATGAGTGATGCTCACGCTGTCAATAAATTCGGCTGTAGAAAAAAAAAAAAAAACCAAAACAAAATTTTTTTAAAACCGCATACATACATCCCCTTTGCACCCTTACCATTCATATTCAGAGATGTCATAGGCAGACTGGGATAAAATTATATCAGATATACTAACAATATATAATTTGATAGACAACAGTATACTGGCGCACTGCAGTATATAAGAATGAAAATCATGGCAATGTCACATTATTCTTCAATAAAAAAAATATAATCAATCAATACACGGTTTTCCCTTGCTTCACTGTCAATGACAAACAAATGTCGTATTCGTATTAATAATAATAATAATAAGGTTATAATTACATAATAATAACAACAGTTCATTAAAAAAGTTTGTTTCATTCTTATTGTTTTTTTTTTTTGTATTAATGAGAACGACAAATATATATAATCTTATATATATGTAATTTCCATAGGGCCCACAACGCTATCTAAAATGTGGGGTACAACTTCATAGCAGATCGTCCTCAGAGTAATTAGTGAAATCTATCTTAGTCCAGCCTGAGTGCGTATATTAATGAAGCTGTGCTAGAGACCTCTTTCCACTTTAATCATCCCATCTCTCTCGTCTTATCCACTCTCCGGTGACCTGTTCAATCAATTAAAGCTTTAAGGCTTACGGCTGACTGATCAGTAGTGAACAAGCGTAGTAAAGCTATCCACAGTACATGAGCTGGGAAAGCTGAGGATGCGGCCAGGAAAATCATTGTTGGCGGAAAAGCTTTCATTTACATATATACACATTTACAGTGTCATTTAGCCGACGCTTCTTTATATCCAAAAGGACTTGCAAATGATGGACAAGGAAGCAATAAAATCAACAAAATAGTCCAATGATAGGCAAGTTGCTTTATTTAATAACAAGGCTCTCAGTAGCTCTACGCAGTATACACATAGCAAGGGGTGTTTTGTATTTTTTAAATCTATATAATAAATAAAAAATAAAAAAACAGATAGAGAAATAGAAAAAAAAAAAAAAAAGAGGTTCACTTGTGATTAATTTTATAATAAATTTTAAAAAAGAGACGGAGGGGAAGGGGAAGAAGAGAAAAAACACCAAATAGATTATTTATAGATAAATATTTAGGGGAATACAAAAAGAATTTTAGAAAAGGAAAAGCTCCAGTAAGGAAAAGTAGGTGTTTATTTTTTTTATTTTTTTATATAGGATTTTTAGAGAAATTTCAAGAATAGGAAAGTTTGCTCTTAGGCGTGAAAGGCAGTGCTGCAACCATGTTTTGCGAGAGGCTAGAGGTGCTTTTAGAGGCGAGGTCTGTAATGTCAAAAAAAAAAAAAAAAAAAAAAAAAAAAAAAAAAAAAAAAAAAATTAATATTATGGAAACGGTGATGTTGTTTTTTTAGTTGATTTCCTTGAAGAGGGCTAAGGGGAACGCTCGAGCTGCTCGGATTGAGTCTGGGGCAGGTCATTCCACAGGACGGGATACATTAATATAAAATGCTTAGTTGTGTGTGTTTGGTGGTGGGGTTGAAAAAAGATTGTGATTTTGTGCCTCTTGGATGGCACCAATTTAAAGCGACACGTTCACTTGCAGAGGACCACAAGTTCTAGAAGTAACTTCACAAACTGAATTAATGAAATTTAGGTAAACGGGGTGCAGAGGCAGCCAGTTTGTGGTGGTTTTTGTATTAGGGCAAACATTAAAATGCCTTGAATTTAATTTCTTCGCGAGCAGCTACTGGTTGACAGTTGCAAAAATGTGTTGAAACAAGAGCGTTTGTGACGTGGTGCCTGCAATCTTTTGGTCATTTTAAAAAATTACTCTTGCTTGGTGCCGCCATTCGGGGGAATTCATTTTAATTTTAAATTTTTTTAAGTTATGCCTTTAGCCGACACTTTTATCCACAATGCGACCTTTTTACAGTGCATTCAGGCTTGTACATTTTTTTTTACCAGTAGTGTGTTCCCTGGGAATCGAACCCAACGCTCTGGCTTGCTTAACGCAATGCTCTCTACCACCTGAGCCACAGGCAATAATTGTAAAGGTTTTTGAATTAGAAACTGGATGGAAGACTGCCAAGAGGAAGAGAGCATCGCAATAACCAGAAAACCAGATATCAGCTGGGACAGCATGCCGGAAAGAAAAGGAACTTTACGAGATTACGTCTACCATTCAAAGTTGTGGGGGGAGGTTGTGGTACTGATTTTTTTTAAAAGTTTTTGAAAGAAGTCTCTCAGTGATAATGTCAACTATTAAAACAATTTAAAATAACTGTTTACTATTTTAATATATTTTAAAATGTATATTTGTAAAACCCCTGTGGACTGTTTGTTGTGGTTTCTTCCCCTTGTGTTGGTTTAGCCCGTATAATCATTAGTTAATCACCTCATTGTGCTCACCTGTCTGCCACCTATAGTCCACCCTATATTAGTTCCTGTCTGTCTAAGCCTTAGTGTCGGTTATTGTGAATGTTACCCCAAGTGTGTGTGTGTGTGTCTCCTCTACCCAAATCTGCCTTGTTGTCTCTACATTAAATATCCTTATTTGAATCCTTGTCGTCCTCATCATCCTGCCTGCCTCCACACACCTGGACCGTGACAGAATAACCGACCAAAAAACAACAACATGGAGATCGCTGCTCGTTTCCTCGCCATATCCTGCCGGGATCTCCCCTTCTACGAGTACGCCGGGGAGTTCTGCAAGCTCGCAGCGGTGACAGCATTAGAGGACGCCATCCTTAATCAGCTGTTCTGGCTCGGGGCCAACTACCATCGCCCCGTGGACCTGGGGAGTGTCCGGTCCTGAGCCAGAACCAGTCCGCCACCGTCCGCGGCTCACTCAAGCCCAAAGGACGTTAAGGTGGCAAGGCCGAAGGACGTTAAGGTGGCAAGGCTGAAGGATGTTAAGGTGGCAAGCCCGAAGGATGTTAAGGTGGCCAAGCCCGAAGGACGTTAATTGGCAAGCCCGAAGGACAATAATGGCAAGCCAAGAGCTCGCTCAGTGGCCCGCCGGCAAGGCCTTCAGCATTGTGGACAGGGCGGCGCCCCTGGAGTTCAATCCCTATACTCACAACAGTGTCAGTTACCACAGGCCCGCCTCTCGTAACCCCGCCCTTCCACGAGCACACCCCCAGTGCCCGCTCCTCTTAAGCGCCTTCCAGAGCTCGCTCCAGTGTCGGCTCCAGCCCCAGAGCTCGCTCCAGTCCCAGCTCCTCGAAAGCGCTTTGCTGTGCCTGCTCCTCCAGAGCACCCCCCAGTGCCAGCGCACGTAAGCACTACCTGATCCCCAGTTAGCACAGGAGGGCTCCTGTTCCCGAGTTAAGCCCACGGAGGGCTCCTGTTCCCGAGTGAAGCCCAGGAAGGGTCCTGAGTCCCCTGATCCGCCATGGCAACCTGAGTCCCCTTTTCCGCCATGGCCTCCTGAGCCCCCTGTTCCGCCATGGCCTCCCAAGTCCCCGGCTCCACAATGGCAACCTGAGCCCCCTGTTCTGCCATGGCCTCCTGAGCCCCCTGATCCGCCATGGCAACCCGAGTCCCCTGTTCTGCCATGGCCTCCCGAGTCCCCGGCTCCACCATGGCAATCCGAGTCCCCTGTTCCGCCATGTCCTCCTAAACCCCTGACCCGCCATGCCTCCCGAGTCTCCATCTCCGCCTCGGGCTCCTCCACCACCTGCTCCGCCGCCGTTGGACGGTCCTCCTCCTAGTCCCCTCCACCCCTCCCTCGGTTCCTTCGGAAGGCGGGTGGTAATGTAAACGCCCCTGTGGATGTTGTTGTGGTTTCGTCCCATTGGTTGTGTAGCAGTTCTAATCATTAGTTAATCACCGTCATTGTGCTCACCTGTCTTTTCCAGCATCATTACTCCAGTGTCACGTGCTCCTTCAGAAATCTTTATAATATGCTGATTTGCTGTTCAAGAAACAATTGTAATAAAATTTGCACTGCTTAAAAAATTATTTACTGACACTTGTTGAATTAATGCTTCTGGCTGAATAAAAACATACATTTCATTTAAACAAAATTAAATAAGTCCATGTCACACTTCAAGATGCTATGCTTCTTTGTAGTAATAGAATGTTCTTTAGATTATTAAACTTCACACTAAATAAATAAAATAAATGACTAAACTAAATGAACCAAAAAAACTTTCTTCAACAGAATCACTGCATATAATATAATATAATATAACATAACATAATATAATAATTACACACATCGTCTCAGAATGCTGTAGTTATGGTATCTAACCAGCTTGACCCTCTGGACAGACCTACTACTGTTCTGAGATAAGTTTGTAATTAGGAAAATTAGCAGGACTTCTCAAGAGACAGAGAAAGAAAGATAGAAAGAGAGAGAAAATGCACTCCTCCTCTCTATCTCTGTTGTTCACAATAAAGATTTATCAGTGAAGGTGTTTATCAAAGTTTTCAGAAAACTCCAAAATAATCTCTAAATTGTTATCTCTATGCGCAAGCAGTGAAGACACTTCTTATGTAAATCATGACCTACTAATTCTGCTGTTATCAGACATACTGTAATTTGCATAATTGTCCCCTCATTCAGCAGCCCAGCTTGTTTAAATTTCGACCTTTGGCTTTTGGTGGGTCACACCTTGTATAAGTCATGAAAACTCCATGAGTGGCATTTGCATAACACAAACTCAAAACTCCATCCACGTTTCTGAGTCAGACACAGAATTACAGGATCAGTCAAAAGTTTTTAAGATTTTTAATGTGTTAAAAGAAGTCTCTTAGGCTCATCAAGACTGCTTCAAGAATCCAGTAAAATCAGTAATATTGTGAAATATGATTTCAATTTAAAATAAATATTTTCAATTTCAATATATTTTAAAATGTCATTTATTCCTGTGATGCAAAGCTGAATTTTCAGCATCATTACTCTGGTCTTCAGTGTCACATGATCCTTCAGAAATCATTTGAATATGCTGATTTGCTGCTCAAGAAACATGTATTATTATAATCAATGTTGAAAACAGTTGTGCTGCTAATATTTTTGTGGAAACATTTTTTTTCAGAATATTTGATATATATAGAAATAAAAAACCAGCCATTGTTGAATCAGAAATCATTATAAAATGTAACTTTTGATCAGTTTAAAGAGTCCTTGTTTAATAAAAGTATTAATTTTGTTAAAAAAAATCCCACTGACTCCAAAACTTTTGAACAGCAATGTATATAGTTATATCCTACTCATCATAATAATGTGATTTCAACTATAATATTAATATATATGATTTTAATGTGTCTGTAACTATGTTCAGATATTGAGTTTTGTTTCTTTTCATTTTTATCACTGCAGAAAACAGAAAAAAGAAGTCATGCCCCCACAGAGTATAGTATCCTCACTCACAAGAGTGCTGAGCATGTCAATGTGAAAAAAATGGTTTGGCAACAATGGCATCACATTCAGGGCATCGGTTGAGAGCCAAATCTCTCAGCACAGATGTGTAGGACTCCTATAATTCAAGCATTTGAAGGGAGCTCAAAGACGCCTCCATTGGTATTAAAAGATTCCCCACAGTGCTGGCACTAACAGAGGACACGATAAAACCAAATAAGAGACCAAACTCACTCATGCACATTGCTATAATGTCAAACATTGCTTTCAAAAACAGCATCCATAGACTGGCAGAGTTCGCATCAAAAAACTCCCAATTGGCTCTGTTTCAAAACCTAGTGAACTGCCTACGTAGGCAGCATCTAAAGGCGTCTAGCCACGTCTGGCAGTAGGTTGTCAAAGGTAGGCAGCATAATTATTCTAAAATACCTTCTATTTGGCTTTCAAAGGTAGCATCGCATAAAAAGCATGCACCGGGCTTGCCATCTAGGATGAAAAAATAATGCTTTTATTGGCAGACAAATGAGAGGAGAAATTGTTTGATGTATATATACTTAGAATTGATACTAAAAAAGTTATTAATTAATACCTCAAAATAATAAAAAAGTAGACTGTTTACACTATATTAGAATGTATGGGTATTTTATGACACATGTTAGAATAGTAACATGTTAACAACAAATATGTTTTTTACCACACCCACACCCCACACACACACACACACAAACACACAACACACACACAAACACACACAAACACACACACATATATATATATATATAGATATATATACTATATATATATATATATGGATCGATTTCCATTAAGATGTCAGTGCCTATGTAGACTGTAGACAGCAAGACATCTGCAATGTGGCAGAATCGTGGCTCAATATATGAATTGAAAAATAATGTTAAACTAAAACATCATTGGTACAAATGTGTAATATAAAAAATTATATTTACTAATGTTATAACTATTTAAGGAGTATATGCTTTGTACATGTAATACTATCTAACCAGTCACAGCATTCTAAATATAAAATTGTCTGTATATATATAATGTATATATATATATTATATGTTAGTATATAATTTGTTTAGGATATTTAATAGTTACACAAAAAAAATGTCAATTAAAAAAATATAATTTATACTGATAACTGTGCCACTTAAATACTGTATTGAGATTTGATTATAATAAAAAATTATCACTGTGCAATGGTATTTCAGGATTAATGAATACGACTTGTTTCATTTTGCATCTTACATAAATCCTTAAACCTTGCATCCAGAGAGAGCTACAGACCTCCATTATCTTCCCTCACACAAACTGTATGACAATCATTCCTGCCTTAAGTATTAGATCGCAATCAGAATGAATTACAGCGTCATTAAAGTTCAAATGCATTGGGCTGATGCTGCCAGACACCAAGAGTGATCCAGTTACCACAGCATCAGACAAACATGCATATACATCATTAGAGCTAAATTAAAAGCCCTTCGGGGATTGCTGGCCTGTTTGCTTTAATGTTGCTTTTGAGGCCTGGTTAAAAGGAAGTAATTCCAGGGAAGGATTCCTGTCATCCATACAGTGCATGCTGACAACCACGGCCGCATTTCCTATTGATTCACAGCAGAGAATTCATCCCTCACACCCACATTCAAGACCAGAGCTGAAAAATATACATACATTTGCTCATAATATATATAGACCTGCACTCAGACTCATGTACACACTCCTATTGACGCACACGCATGGTTTTTCACCTCAGGCAATCCACCCGCAAGAGGGACTGAACAAGTTCACTGAACAACAGAGGAAGGAAACAGTTAATCAATATGCATGAAGGCAGAGAAAGAGAGAAAAAGAAAGACTGTTTCACAGACAAGACTGTTTGTTTCACCAAACGAACGGCCGTACTTCCATTCAGTTCAGTCATTTATGCACTGACCCTTGATTTAAACCCGTCCACTTCAGCAAAGTAAAACTCTTACTTCTTTAAGAGAAATGGCACAGTAAGAACAATACCAAAAGAAACTCAGCAAGAAGATGGGTGCTCAAGCAGCAACATTTCTTGTAATTGCTTAGGGAAGTCCAAATCGACTACCATAAAACCCTAACATTTCCTCTAAAACTCTGCATCAAAGTACCGGACGCAAACACCCTAACTCATTTTTACCAGAATGCACTGTAAATGCACTGTCTAAAATGAAGGAAAAAGACAACGTGCAGACTATTTCTGACATGCCAGGACTAAAAAACTGACATTTGCATAACCAAAAGCATTTGCAATTACAATTCACCAATTAGGACATCAGAAACTTTGTGAGAAAGCAGGCCCTCATTATGAACCCAAGAATCATACCAAGTGGGTCAGACAAAACAACACAAAGCTGGTTGGTTTAAACCTGAGCCAGAAGAAAAAAAAAAAAAGCTGAAGCAATGATGACGAGAGAGGTTTACTGGTAAAGTCAAGACAGACTAGCGCACACCAAACCAAGGATGTAATGTTTGGTTTTTACGCAAAATCATGAGTACTTGAATCAAAAACAAACAAATAATAATAATACAAATAAAATCTTAGACAAGTTATTAAAAATAGGTTCTCATGATCCATTCGTGATTTTTTTTTGTAGGCTTCATCGTTATGTCAGTAGGTTGCAAAAAGTGATTGAATCATTAACTTGTTCAAACACACTGATTCAATTCAGGTACAAAACATGTAACTGTCCTTACAAGTACATCATTGAATTATTCACTCACCTGAGTCGTTCAACAATGCTGAACAACGCTCAGAATCCTATCTTTAAGAATGAGTCACTGAATCATTTACTCAGTGATTCATTCAGTACAAAAAAATAAGTGACTGTTAGTGAGTCATTGAATCATTCATGCATATGATTCATTCAGACACGCTCATTCAATCAGGAACTAAACAAGTAACTGACTGGCTGAGTGGCTGAGTCATTGAAGCATTCATTCATATGATTTGTTCAACAACACTGATTCATTCAGGTTTACTATACACATGTTTTGGGACATACTTCCAGTGACTCATTGAATCATTCACTCATTAGATTCACTCAACAGCATCAATTTATTCAGTAACACCACAACTGTGCATTGTGAGATGCTTAATGTTTCACTTGAAAATATTTTCTGTGGAGGAACAAAAATACACAAAGCAACTTAAGCTTCACTCAATATTAAAGGGATAGTCCATTCAAAAATGAAACAAATTCTGTCATTGTTTATGCCCTCACCTCACACTCTTGTCATTCAAAACCTGTATGCATTTTGTTTCTTTTGCGAAATGCTGGGAATCAAACAGTTTCTGTTTGCATTGACTTGCATTAAGTACAATAAAAGTCAATGGGAACCAAACTGTTTGATTACCAACATTCTTCAAAATATCTTCTTTTATGTCCCACAGATTAAAGAAAATCATATAGATTTGGAACAATATGGGGAGTAAATAATGACAGAATTTAAATTTTTGGGGGAACTATCCCTTTAACATCTTGAACTGTTGTATAAAGGCAATAACACATTCGCAATCGTCCTTGCATGATCTACAAACCGTTGTGACATGTTACAGGAAAAACTTCACCATTTCAAAAACAGCTGCGTTGCTGTCACTGCAAAATGTAATTAAGTTAAAGCGTCTTAGTTCCCTTTCAGTCAGTCACGTTCTACGTTACATCAGTAACTGACAAATTGGGATCCCAATTCATCAGTCACTGACGTAACGTAGAACGTGACTAACTGAAAGGTAACGAGGGTTACATACGTAACCGAGACGTTGCTTTAGTTAGTTACTCCCCAAAACCGCAGCTAGAATCCTTTGGGACAGAGGCAGGATTAACACAAGCATTTTCTGTTGTAGTCCTACCTGCGTGAGGTGCTGTCAGAAAGGGAAGCTTGATGGGTGAGAATGAGAGCAGGTGGAGAGGGTGAGCAGAAGAGACAGAAGGTCCCTGTGCCACGTCAGATTCCATCGCCATCATGGCTGCTGCTGCCAGAGCGATCCGTTTAGAACTTCCTACTCGCTTAATGGCCACGGGACAACCTGAAAAGAGAAATAAAGTTTGATAAAATAAGTGAATTACTGTGCTTTGTCGAATAATAACTTGAAAATAACAGTACTTTTGGTTGACAATTTTCTAACAAAGTATGTGCTCCGAAATATTTATTGTGATGGCTGTACTTGAACAAGGATGGGGAAATGGTCCCAGTAAATTCAGTAATGTGAGTCTGTGTCGATTTTTATTCCATCAAGCTGTCTATTTAAAGTCACCATTAAATCAAAATTGATTTTTTAATAGAATATTGCAGTTTATGATTTATCTGTGCACACGATTTTTTTTTTATTCATGTGTACTCATAAACTTTAATGAAATGATACTACAGCATAATCACGTGAGAGTGCAGCAATTACCAAACAGTCAGTTCCCAATGGACAAAATCAAGTGCCGCCGTACATCTTTAATCGTTCAAGAGGCAGTTTTACAGTATGCATCATAATAGGGAAGATGATCATAACCAGTGGTGTAGTGCAGGGTATACGCAGCTGTATGGCATATACCCACTTCTTTATCAGTCGGCATTGCATATACTCACGTCTAAATCCCCTCTTATGCACTTCATCCTGTAGTGTCCTGCATTAGCCAAATCAAGACAGTCCAGTACATGAGTAGCTAATCTAATCGAATAACAAATGCAAATATTCCCTAAAAACACTCAGGACCGAGGCGTAAACACGTTCATGCAGGCTATGTTTCATTCATACTGGAAGTCTGAGGGTGCGTGTAACTGTCGTAGGCTAGTCAAGAGGCGGTCTATCGACTGACGCTAGGGGCCGTGGCCTTTAGCCTCCTTGTTAGAGTGCCCACCTCCCACGCCGGAGACGCGATTTGAATCCCGCTCAGAGCGAGGCGAAAGAAACCGTTTTTACATTTGGTGCGCTGACCCGGAGGGAGGAGTCTTAGGAGGGTGTAGTGGAACTGTCATAGGCTATAAGAGCTGTGCGTAAAACCTCACTCCTGCTCTCAAGAGGGCGCTCTAGCGCCTGACTGACTGGTTACACACACTCACGCAGAAAGTCCAAAACAGACTCATAGAATTAATAACTTCTACCAGGAAATCCCTAATATGGATAAAGGAATTATATTTATTATATTAATTATATTTGATTATTATTATATTTACATTTCTGTCCCCTCAAACTTCTGAAATGATGGTCAATTGGCCTGTGATGGCCTGTGTCAGGGCTCAGAATTGCCATTTCCCCATCACTGTATGTCATGGGAGAAACAATCAGTCACACATAGGAGTATAGTGTACCTTCTGGATCTGTTTTTTTTTTTCAAATAGAGATCATATTCTCCATGATTGTAGTACGTCAGCTAAACAAATAGCATGTATTCATTTTATTTATTTGATTATTTAATTGCAAAATCTGCACCTCTTCGGTGGCAATATTATTTCATAATGATCTTGGCTCTCATGAAGCAAGCCCAAGAAGTTACAGTTTTTCTCAGTCGCTTTGGTGCAATTCTCACATCACTATTTACATAGTGATGTGTAAATAGTGTAATGTGTAATGTTGTGATGTGTAATGTTGTGGAGTTCAACCTCCACAACATTTAGTCATTTGTGCACATCATAGTAGCAGTTTCTCATTCCTTCGAACAAATTGCAAATGTTTTTGGACATGCATCAATTGCTTTCATATAACTCTCTGCTGTTTTATAACATTATAATTTGCTTATGTCATGTCAGTCAAAATTAACTATACTTGTGAATGCTGAATAGTCATTCCATATAAAATTAATAGTCCTCATTTCATTGCTTGAGTCATTACATACAAAAATGTTGAACTAGTTGTCAAAATCTGTCAAGCAAATTTTACAAATTTTTTTAAATCTTTTTTTTCCTGAAAATGTCTCCTAAATTGAACAGTTTCTCTCAGGTGAATCTCAACTTTCACTGATGAGAAGGGGTGTGTGAAGCATTAGTTGCAACCAATGATAAGCCTCTTCTCTACAATCACTGTCAGAGCTGAGTCCCATAAACCCCCACTTTACAAGCATATATGAACCAAGCAGGACATAGTGTGTACCATTTCTACAATACTGTGACACAGAAATGGAAGGTAAGCCTCGTGGAAGAGGGGTGAGGGTGCGGGGAGGAAGGGGAAGGGGACAAAATAGGGGAAGAGGAAGAAGAGGCCAAGTACATAGGCGGATCCCTGATGAAATCAGGGCTACAATTGTGGATCATATTTGCAATCACGGCCTCAAAATGGCTGAGGCTGGTCGAAGGGTGCAGCCAAATGTTGGGAGAACCACTGTAAATTCAATTATTCAAACATTTCGTCGGGAGAACAGGTGTGTATAAATGGACAGTAATTCAGCACTGAGCAATCTGCACTGCACTACTGTCATTGTTTCATACATGAAGTTTGCAGTGGGACAAGAACTTGTCACTGTAAATTTTACATTTAGACGTACAGCTTTATTGCATCACACATTTAGTGTATTGTAGTGTTACAGTAAATATTTGCCATATTTACTGTAATTTTACTCTTCACCACACAGGATTGCAAGACAACCTTGCAGAGGTGGAAGAGGGCCCCTTTTTACTCCACAACAAGAGGAAGCCATTTGTGCAATGGTTATTGCAAACAATGCCATAAGGTTGAGAGAGATACAAAGTGCTGTTATAGAGGATGACAACATCTTTGGGAATATTGAATCTGTTTCAGTCTCTACAATTGACAGAGTGCTCAGGAGGAATGAAATGCACATGAAACAATTGTACAATGTGCCATTTGAACAGAACAGCGACAGAGTGAAGGAGCTCCGTCACAAGTATGTACAGGTAAAACATGTATGTGTTCTATACATATTCTAATGTTCAGTGCTGTAAACTGTTTACTTTGTTTAGTGTCATGCACTACACTTACATGACAGTTCTGTGTACGTGTATTCACAGTGCATACTCTACAATATATTGTCCAAAATGCATTGTTACACAGGAAAAGTTGTTATAGTTTTTCTCACTCCCTCTTCTGTAATAAAGCATTTACTGGAGCTGGAGGGCAGGGAACCGCTGCACACATTCATATACCTTGACGAGGCGGGTTTCAATCTGGCAAAAGGTAGAAGACGTGGAAGGAATCCTGGACAGAGAGCAACCGTTAACATTGATTCCAGGCCACGAGGAGGAATATTACTATGTTTGCATCCTCTCAGAAACGGCGTCCTCACCCATACCCAGAGGAAGGAAACAGTTAATCAATATGCATGAAGGCAGAGAAAGAGAGAAAAAGAAAGACTGTTTCACAGACAAGACTGTTTGTTTCACCAAACGAACGGCCGTACTTCCATTCAGTTCAGTCATTTATGCACTGACCCTTGATTTAAACCCGTCCACTTCAGCAAAGTAAAACTCTTACTTCTTTAAGAGAAATGGCACAGTAAGAACAATACCAAAAGAAACTCAGCAAGAAGATGGGTGCTCAAGCAGCAACATTTCTTGTAATTGCTTAGGGAAGTCCAAATCGACTACCATAAAACCCTAACATTTCCTCTAAAACTCTGCATCAAAGTACCGGACGCAAACACCCTAACTCATTTTTACCAGAATCCGAGGAAAGGGAATTTACAATTGTGCAGGCCATCTCAGAAAACGCGCCTCGCACCAAAACCTCCAAGGAGGAGAGAAAAACACAAACAAACAGACAATAAAGCCATCAAAAACACCAACAATGAACAACAAAAAGGAAACAAACAAAAAACCCATATCCCCCGTCTTGGTCCATACAACACACAACATCTGCTGACTTTTTTAGACACTCTTTACAGGGACATAATCCCTGAGAATGAGAGGGGTCTAACTGGAGACCATCTGAGAAAGCATGTTGTTGTTTTGGATAATGTGCGTTTTCACCACTCGGATGTCGTCAGACAGTGGTTTGCAGCACATGATAGGATGCTGGTGGCATATTTCCCTCCCTACTCACCATTCCTAAATCCAATAGAGGAGTTTTTCTCTTCCTGGAGGTGGAAGGTATATGACTGGCATCCACATACCCAAATGGCCCTGCTAGCGGATGCCATGGATGCAGCATGTGATGACATCACAGCAGAGTCCTGCAGAGGGTGGATTCGCCACTCGAGGAGATACTTTCCTCGCTGCATTGCAAGGGATTATATTCGCTGTGATGTAGATGAAATTATGTGGCCAGACAGAGAGGAACGTCTGGATGTGCGTGAATGATTACAGTACTATGTATGTTCCAATATGTTGTGCACAGCTCTACCCAAAGGGAGTTTATGTTTGTTGTAAATAAGGGTGTATTTTTTCTTTTGCACAATGCTGTGAACAAATTATAATTGCAAAGAGCATATGCAGTAAAAATGTGAAACATACATATTCAGTGTCTTGTACTCAGTTACCTCACTAAATACAGTAATGTGTAACTTTACTGTATTTTTCAAATGGCTGTGCAAATAGCATATAGTGCTGTCTTGAGCATTTTCAGGTAGTGTCACCAAGATCTGACTTTTTTGCATTGGAAAACATTGACAGAGTAAACTGTCATAATGAAAACATGACAAAGCCATTTGACTATCTTGTTCATAAACAATGGTGTCAGGACTTTTCATCTTGATGACACTGACACTTTCATTTACATGAATACTTGCTTTTGAGGAATGACCTATCCATTTTGAGCAAGTGACACACTTTTGCAGGTTATCAACTACGGTTGCTGTTTGTACGAGTTGTTTTGAGAAATGCACTTACTGTTTTGCAAATGTCAAGGATGATTCGAGAAATGCACCAAAGTGACTGAGAAAAACTGAAAGTGACAGTGTACAAATACTACTGGCTCATTTTGGGGTGAACTAAATATGCAAGACTAGTTTTACATGTCACTGTTTATAACACAGAGTGTTTATCCTTTGCTGGGTCGCTTTAAAAAAATTGGGGGCATAAATTGAGGATACCCACTTCTCAAGGCACCACTACACCACTGATCATAACTTCAGTTTAACGCTGAATTTAAATGCACAATGTTTTAGAAAAGTTAATGTTATGTATTATTGAAGTGACTTTAATCATTTTTAATCACCTTAAACATTTTTAATCACTTTAATCACCATCTATAATCTGCCTAAAACATAACATGTTACTATAAGAAAGTAAATAGAGTTCAAGCGCTACAGTGCTCCTGAAAATAAAGAGTCATATAAATAGAGATTGTTATAATTCTATGATGTACATCAGTGTATGTGTATGTGTATTCTTCCCACCGGATGTTGTGTGCAGGTTTGTCTTTCTTCTGGGGTTTAATTGGCTGCCAAATATTTCCATGGGCTTTTGCCTTTGTGTTTCATCAAAGTGTTGAAATCCTTATCAAATCTGAACACACAATCCCTCACACACACTACTATATATCTACTATATGTGAGTGCATGAACAACTCCATAACTGCACATTAGACACATTAGAAGAGATGTGGTTTGTAACTGAGTTACGTTATGAACACCAGGCAAGAAAAATCAACTTTATGCATTCATGCTTTTGACAGATCCTTTTTGTAGCAAATGCATAAATGTAATGTGGATGAAGTTTTGAATGAAGAGTTGTTTATAATAAAAAAGAAATAAATAAAACACAGAATGTTTTTTTCTACTTCAATATTTATATATTTTTTCACAGTAATTCAATTTGTTACTTGGAGTTTGCAATCATTTGTGAAATTTGCTAGTAATTATCTTAGATATTTTGCAGTAGCCTAACCAAATATATTGTATAGTACATAATCAATGACTATAATAGTAAATTGTTTTGGACTGACAGTTGTTTCCATTTGTAAAGCATCATGGGATGAGTAGTTTAATCAAGTATACTTACTTACTCAGGTATACTTATACTTATTCAAGTCATTTACTCAAGTATACTTAAAGTGTAGGATTTACTTTTAAACCATTTTTCACAATGAATTTCACAAATAATCACAAATAAATGGCAAGTAACATTGAATTAAGCATGCCATTTTTGAAGTATTACAATGGTTGTCAAAACCATGATAATGATCCATTATTAGTCACCTGGGTGAGCTTACACACATGTGCTCGTCTCATCTCCACCGTTTTCAGCGCCTGCCTCCTCCCCTGAGCGAGGGAAATGCTATTTAGCGAAACCTTGAAGAGATCTTTGGAGTGAGCAGGCGGGGTGTTTCTTCCACGCTGAGCAGCTGAAACACTTTATCTAATGGTACTGAGTGGGCGGATCAGAGCCAACCAGAGCAGTTAGCATGCACATGTACCACACTAGAAATCAGGCCACCGGGGAATATATCATATGGAACGGCTCCAGCACATCGACTCTCCCATACTGCAAGAACATGCAGGGGGGGGAGGTATACTCTGTCATCTGACAGCCCAAGCAAAGGGTACGGGGACTGCAGATTAAACTTTACTAACCTTTTAGCTTGATAATGATAAATGTGGATCTAACCACTTCACTTAAACACCTAGCCGCTGGAGATGAAGTGACAGGTGCACAGATCACATAAACAATGCATCGTTCATCAAGAGATGCTCTCCGCGGACATGATGTGAAATAGAAACCTTGAATTATACATCCACTGGGGGCTTCTCTTGAAAGCCAGCCCAGCACACCATGTGACTTAAACAGAGGTAAATCCTCAAAAGTAACATGGTGTTCAGAAAAAGCACTCATGATATAATGTATATATAAAAAAACATCTTTCTTTATTTTGGTGCTGGGTGCTGCCTCTTGACAGGTTTAACAAAGAGGGAGAAACACTATAAATACTGCGGTAACCAAAGGCTGCAGGACTGAGGCCATTTTTTTCCAGTCTCCAAGGGAGCAATTATTGCTTTGCTCCTTTAAGTGTCCTCAAACCTGCCTAAAATAAGTCCTTACAATTTATTCTTTCACAAGTTACGTTTGAACCTGTGTTAATTTCGTCAACGAAGACGATGACGAAAAATATTCGTTAACGAACATTTTTTCTGTGACTAAGATGAGACATCTACATGAGCTAAAACTAATATCTGATGATAAAAACTATGATGAAATTCATGCCGCGTCTTCGTTAACAAGACGAGACAGGACTAGAATGTTATTTGAGGACTACCGGACATTCAAAATGCATCCTAGGCTAGGGTGACCATATGTGCCATTTTCCCAGGACACGTCCTGGCCATGATATCTAGGTCTTGGCTTTGTTTGCGTGTGCAGACCGATCGGTGTATGACATCAAAATACCTCGGGAGCATTTGAAAGAGAAGGAAAACAGGTCTGTATGGTATTCTGGATGTCATACACGATCGGTATGCACATGCAAACAAACCCAAAATCTAGTATTTAGGCAATACAGAAATCCTGGCCAGGACACGTCCTGGGAAAATGGCATGTATGGTCACCCTATCCTAGGCTACTGTCTTGTCCTTCAAAATGTGCGTCCCTGTCATTGGATTGCAATTGGATAAGGGACATTTTGCATATCTAGTCTCAGTACGGTAGTCGCAGTGGATGGATAGGCTACCAAAATGCGAACTAGCGATCTGAAACAATGGCCTCAGCACCCGAAGGGGTAGGGATAAGGTGACCAGACGTCCCGTTTTTCCCGGGAGTCACAATTCGTTGTCGATTAACTTAAAGTTAGTGAAGGCGGGATAGGCGGAATCGCACTGATAGAAGTGCTCTCTCTTGCGCACGCTCCACTTCTTCAGTTCTCATATACAGCGCTCGATCAGTTCTCAGTGCTCAGATACACACACAGCAGTCCAAATGTCTAGGTTACGGATTAAGTGAACGTAAACAGGTGGGTGAAAACTGAACGCGTGTCAGTATTACATGCATGCCTTCCGTCTTAAAGGGACAGCATTCCTAATTAAGTACCTATCCGTGTCATTAATGTTAACCAACAAAAGATGTTAAATAAATATGTTAAGTAAACCTACTGTATCTGAAAAATGAGTTTAATTTGTATCTCTTTCGTATTTGTCTAATTGTCTTATTCTGCTTCTTTTTAAAAAATTATAAATTATATATATATTATACTGTATATGAACAACTATCATTTTTATAAGTTGCTCCCTTTTCACTACAGTTAAAGGGATAGTTCACCCAAAAATGAAAATTGTCATAATGTATTGAAGTTTTTCCTAATTCAATCCTTGATTCAAATTTCTCATAAGCTTAATTGATTTGGTCTAAAGAGAGAAGAATTAATGACTATTTTTGTTTGAAGACTACATATAAAATAGCTACCAAAATAAATGTTGGTAACTGCAGTTTGACTAAAAGTAATGACTAAAAGACAAAAATGCAATGACTTTTCGTCGAACTAAAACTAGACTAAAACTATGAAAGACTCAAATGACTAAAATGTGACTAAGACGATTAAGCATTTTCGTCTCAAGATAAAGACTAAGACTAAATCAAAAATGCCTGTCAAAATTAACACTGGTTTGAACCATAGCCAATGATTGTTTTGACATCTCCCTATGATAATATACAGTATATCTATAGTGATCCTTCAAGCTACTGTACGAGTTGTCCCAGAAATGTGAAAAAAAGTAAGATTTTTGCTATATGGAATGCCGCATTAGTTTAAAATGGAAACTTTTTGCCTTGTTTTCAAATTGTAATATATTATACAATATGTATTGAAAATATGAGCCTTAGATTCCAGGCACTCAACAGAGGTAATATACTATAAGATTTAAATAATATTGTATATCTCATATACCTTAATATTGTTTTAGAATATTCTATAATATGATAATCTAAAACAAAAATGGGAGAAAAAATGTGATTACATATTTATAGCCAGTTTTACTTCCTTCAGTCACTGCAACAACAATTTGGCTGCTAATAAAGTTTTAATAAATGTATACAGTTAAGGTACTTGTTTAGATAAAGACAGCAGTGTCAGTAAAGGGCATGCAAAAAGACAATAAAAAGATGAGTGTGAAATATATGAATTAATAGGACACTTAAAATGCTAATGAAATGAGAAAAAAATTATTTCCACTATAACGTGGTGGAACTGTGGGTTATTGTTTAATAAATCTACAAACTGTGAATATTGCGTATTAAAAAGTGTTTCGTTACTTGAAATAAAGCTGAAATATAATCAAATCTAAATATTAGATGAAAAAATTGTGGAAATTCTGGCTTGGCAAAAAGCTGAAGTACTAAAACTCACTGAAACATTGAATAAACAAAGGTATTGATGAATGGATGGTGGATGGATGGATGGAATGGATATGGATGGATGGATGGATGGATGGATGGATGGGATGGATGGATAGATAGATAGAACCAACATAATTACTAAAACTTAGACTAAATTAAAATAAACTGAAATATAAAAATTAAGTGTGTGAATATTACTAAATACATAAAAATCATATATGCATAATAATAAAATAACAATGTGATGACACTGTAGCAGAAAAAAGAAAGATTCTACTATATGGGTGTACTGTATATCCACTGTTGGACATTGTTAGTAGACAAATTAAATAAACTAGTGAGAGTGTAAAAAGTGTTTTAAGAAAAACCCACAAACTTTTAAGAGAGCTTATTTTCTAAAAGTCCACAGGACTAATTGCTAATAGGTGCAGACACACCCTTATGTATGTGTGCCGCAGCGCCGTGTGTGTGGTGTGGTGTGTAAGTGTGGTGAGTGACGTGTGTGTGGGTTGTGTGTGATGGGTGTGTGTGTGTGGGTGTGTGTGTGTGTGTGTGTGTCGGTAGTCAAAGTGCGAGTGACTGTGTGATGGGTTCATGTCCATGAGTGTGATATGTTTCTAGCTATCTCTCAAATCTCTCTCAGGGGGTCTTGTTTCAGAGAAATTGAGCAGAAAGATGCAGGCCAAAACAAGGGTAAATGTAGCGGGAGCCTTCAGCACTCTAGAGCTGTCCGTCCTGCTGCGGAGCTGAAATGGCGAGTGATTGCACTTATGAAACTTTCAGCCACTTATGTGTGCTTCAGACTACACTGCCATCATGTTGATTCACAAAGAGGCTCAGTGTTGGAGTCTCTGTCTCTCTCTCTCTCTCTCACACTATGCTGTCCTCCCACTGTTCCCTCATTTACCTGGTTAACAAACCACCTACTTCATACCCTCTCCCTGAAAACATCTTATTTTGCTGAATTATGCTACCTGTCTCCCCGGACTCCTCCTGCAACACAAAGGCCAGATAATAACGCTGAGCACCTCTTTTCAGTGTAAAAGTGGATTGACGGTAACTGCCTGAAGAAGAGGCTTTCAACAGTCATTTATAAAGTTAGTTGAGTAAGAGGTTTGGTGGAAGCACAACAATTTTAGTAAACATGGTTTTGAAGTCAACATGAAATCAAAATGCACACTATTTACTTCCTTAAAGGAATAGTTCACCCAAACATAAAAACATGTCATTTACTCACTCTTAACTCTGAAGTGGAATGGATGCGAAATCACCATATTTCTGCTTTTGCATTGACCATAGGTTTCATTGATCTGAACTTATGCAACTCAGTTTTTGAGTGAACATGGCCAAGTTTATCCACAAATGATGCTTTTTTTCACTCCAAAACTGACATGCATAAGCTCAGATCCTAAGGTCAGTTAGTTTCAAAAAGTAATACAAAACCTGTGCTAATTTAAAGAAACCAAGTTGACAAAAAGATTGAATTCAAGATTTGAGATTTGATATTTACAAGCACTTTTTGACCAGGAACACCAAATTAGGTACAGGATTTTAAGACAACACAAGGGCTAATGTGAATCAGAAACAACACATGACAAACACATCAGCATAAGTATTGGTTTATCAGCGCATGACAAAAGGCAGGAGAAAGTCTGCTTTTCAGATTGTTCCAACCCAGTCTATATAGCTCATGTAGACTTTATCTAAAGCACAAATGCAGTGATGTTTGGCACTGCGGTTGCTTTTGGGATCTTTAAAATTAAAATCCAGGCAGGCTTAGGGGTCTTGGCTGAGGTAAAATGCATTGCTGGGATACGAACAGGTGCCAATATGTATAGATTTGAAATTGTGTTGGTTGGCTGATTTGTCTTAATGGAGGGCAAAAGTATTGCTGCATGCTTTGCATACATATTTCCAACCAGTGAAAGCTATTGCATGGATTCTGTGCATAATATGCATGCAGATAGTGACTTATGGCATATAAATATCAGGCCAAATGAAACAGTATTTTGAAATGTAGTGACCAGAGGCCAGGTTGGGCATTCTCAATCCAGGCTCACTGGAAATGCTGTATGTGTTTCCGTCTACATTTCTGCAAAAGTGCAAAAAATACCTACTGTATACATACAGTACATTTCACTGCTGGTTCCAGGTAAAATAAACTCTAGAGGTAGTAAAGGGGCAGATTATTGATGAATAAAGGTTTATGCACAATGCAATGATATGACCTCGAAACACTTTTACCACTTTTTACGATTTTTGCTCCATACTGTATGTTTGGCTTCTCTGACGTATTTCTTCTACACACAACTTAATAAAACATTGTCAAGTTTAACTGCTTCAGAGATAATTTAACACGCTATTTAGAGCCATCTGCAATGTAGGAAAAGTGATATAGTTTATGGCGTGTCTCTTGTTGTGATCTGAAAAGTGCAGCAGAATTTTCTAAAGGTATTTCAGGTTTTGCAGAAATGCAGACAGTCACGTATTTCCAATGAGCCTGGGTTGCAGATTCTTTTGAGGGAAAAACTAAATGAACTCAATCAATTCAAATGCATCTCATATAAAAGCCATCTAATAACATCTCTCACATTAGGGTCACAAATGTGCACTCAAAACTCAACCATTTACCATTAAATTATTTCATATATATCAACAATTGTCCCATTTGTGTCTAATTTTACTTCCAAGTAATTTTAAGGGAAACATCTGTTGAGATACTTAAATGAAAGATCATAAAGACCTCCATTATGTCTCTTGAATAATAAAATGGCAAACTATCAATACAATTCCTTTGGGTTTGGTTGATGAGCAATATGGTTTGCCAATGTGTGTTGCTTAAGACACCGCTCAACAGATTGTGCCCTTGAAAATGGCAAAAACATTTTCGTAGACATTCTTTCATTCGCAGAAATTCTTTCATTCACATCCTGGAATACACCAATAAAGTTGTGGAGTTCCACAGTGTATAATTAGTATTCACACATAGTCTACAGTGAAAGTGTGTCAGACAAATCAATGTTTCTTATTTCAGAAGTATTCTGTTTGAACTAGCTGGAGTCATATGCGAAGGAGCGTGTGACTGTTGCACTGCGGTGGATTCTTCTGGCAAAACTAAAGTAAACAGTTTATTTTTATTTTGTACACATGTTGATGTGCTAGCATGGATGGCGTGTTATTGATTTCATCCTTTATCTCTAATGAGATCGAAGTATTTCTCAAATTTTAAGTCTTGATTGTGAATCTCACTGTGGCACAAAATAAAAGCATGAAACGTTCCACGTGAAGGTGTTTAAAGCCTCATTAAATTTCCCATGAGAGTTTCGTCATGATCCATTCAAGGTGGTCCAAAACGCTTCAGTGCCTACTCGACTTTTAAACTCTATTTTCCAGAAGCTGCGTATTTCTTGACAAGGCAACCAGAGTGACTTTTCACGTTCCATTAGGTCCTGTCAATAAGACCAGGCTAAAATTCATGAAGATGAAAAATGAGATTTCAGAACAGGTCTGCGAAGCAGAGGAATGGTGGGTTAAAGTAAAAATGACTTTTTGGCCTAGAAACCACACTGTAGATCCTGGAAATGCATACAGCAGAATGAGTCCTTCTCAGGAAAGCCCTCAGGAAGCATTTGCAATGCTTCCACCCATTAGATGATAAATGAATGACCATGAGCGAGCTAAAATAAAGCCTGAACTAGTTCGGTTGCCTAAATCACCGTTATTTGGAGGCATTTTTTCCATCTCCAATTTTAAATTCATGAATTGCTACAAAACACACATCACGTTTAGACTGATTGCTAAGTTTCATTTAAAAATAAATAAAATAAAATGCTGGAACCAAATAATTTTCATGTAAATTTCAGTGTTTCCTGCACCATTATTCTGCAGTGTTCGGCACCTTTACTGAAGATTCTTTAATAAATAGAAAGTTGACAACACATTTTAATTAAAACATATTTAAAATAAAAATGTAAATACTTGAAATAGAAATATTTTGTAACGTTGTAGATTTTTATACTGTCCCTTTCGATCATTTCAGTGCATCCTTTTAATGCATACAATTGCATCCATTTAATTCATGCCGAATTTAAAATAAAAATGTATATTTAGTGTATATATATGCACAAGCTCATCATAAAAATTAAAATACAATTTCTCATATATTAAGTTAAATTTTTTCCATCTTTCCATCATCACAGAGACTAAAATATCCCTCAGAGACAACACACTGTTATAATCACCCCAAACATATAACTGTACTTACTGATTTTCATACTGATGTGAATCAAAAAGGATGAACATACAACAAATAAATCAGTATAAAATATCGGTTTATCGGTACACGACAGCCGGCAACAGTAGTATTATGGATCGATACGTAGCTTACCGTAGAACAGGGATGTATACAGTCAGAAGGTGGAGTTTAATGGCCCCGAGGGTTGAAACTGCACTGAAGATGGAAATATACGTCTGAGCTATTTCACCTTCTATTTTGTACTGAACATATTTCTTATTTCCTTTGGTTAGATGTAAACACTGTAGAACACAGATTATTAATGCTGGACCTGGAATGCATGGCATGAGTAGATGAAGAATGTCGGAAACTCAGGAGGTTATTTGCTTTAGATATTGTTTTCATTATGCTTCATAATGGCAGCTTCACCAGTCATTTTCCAAACATGCTCTGTTCTAAATGCATTTTAATTTGGCCTTGCATTAATGAAAAAAAAGAAGAATATTAATAAAAACGTATAATTAATATGGCATGCAAATCAAAAGCTACATCTGTAGAACAGCATATGACAAAAAGCTGTTTCCCTCCAATGACATGTGTACGGAAGTCCTAAAAGGCCATGAATATTTTTTTTCCCTTCTTGTTTCCTCGTGATCATGACCAGTGTTGGGAAGGTTACTTTGGAAATGTAATAGGTTACAGATTACAAGTCACCCTACTTAAAATGGAATAGTAGTGTAACTTTTTTATTTACTTTATTAAAGTAATGTAACTGATACATTTGATTACTTTTTGTTACTTTTCTAAATTTCTAATGTTTTCAACTGTTATTCATTTTCAAACAGTCCAGCAGGGTTCACGCGCAATATGTGCTCACACTGTAACTCTCAGACTTTCGAATCCTTCATCACTTGAATTAGATTATAATATTTTTATTTAAAGGAACATTGGATGCAACTATCTTCATTTGCATATCATTATCTTTAGCAATGGTGGCCCAACCCCCTACATGAGAAAAATTCGCTCATTTTGTGTATCCCCCACACCTAAGAGTCTCAATTCTAAAGCCTTTGATTTTGGCGTGAATACAGCCTCGCTTCACTTCATACCACGACTGAGGTGGAGACCTGAGAGGCACCCAAACCCCACTTGTTGTTGGTTGTTTACGGTGTGTGGGTGTGTTCACTGCTGTGTGTGTGTACTTGGATGGGATAAATCCGCGCCAATTCTGAGTACGGGACCCATACTTCCCTATTCAATTCCTTCACTTCACTAACATTAGTTTTTGTCTGGCTGGCAAATCCTTTTAACTCCAGCTCTTCTGATGTAGGACAATTCAAGGCAGGTTTTGTGAAAAAGTTTAAACGCAGCGGGATCAGTACCCGTGGGTTCGTCCACCGGCAGCATTTCAGACTTACTTTGATATCGTTCTGAGGTTAAATACAGATTTAAGAAATAGTTTAATAGCTATGATACGGTTTTTGAAATCAAATCTTTGCATAACCATGACGGGAAACACTGGCATCTAACAATGCCTTAGAAAAACAGTTAATCTTAAAAAATAAAGCATATACATAAACCCTATTGGATAAGCATGTTATAAACTTCTGAAACACTGGTGTTTCATATTTTAGAGCAGTCAAATGCAATTTGGGAAAGAAATCAATCAAAACTGTAAGTGTGTGAAAATATTCAGACGTAACCCCCTTTGTAATTGTTAACATTTTCATAAGTAACTGTAATTTAATTACACATTGTTTCTTAGTATCTGTAACTGATTACAGTTACATTTATTTGGTAATTAGATTACTTAATTCCGTTACATGTAACGTTAACTAGTTACTCCCCAACACTGATCACGACATAATGAAAGTTGTTTTCTCGTGAGCAGGACTTAATATTTTCTCGATCTTCTCGACATAACAAAAGTTGTTCACTAAGTTACACAACTGCGCTAACATGTGCAGTATAAACTTAATATATGTGGGGTGTTGTATCTTACACCTACTGTACACTTATGTCTGTGTTTGAACAGTGTAAGGACCTTCCTTCGGTGATCGTAATATTTGTGCATTATTGTTCAGTAACGCACTTTTACTTATAATGTTAATCTTGAATTAATGATTATTTTGCTTGAAAGGGTAGTGCTTTATTGTTCGTGTTCACTGCTAATGACTCATCACAGTTTCACTACCGCAATAGCGTTCGGTGTGATACTAAACTAACACTAAAACCTTTTGAAGGTGCTCCGCCTGTGCTTGCGGTGGTGAATGCTTTGTTTGTTAGACAGTATGTATTACTCAATAGACAATGTTAATTACACAAATAAAATGTTTAGCGTACTGTCTCTGGAAAAAATAAATCAACAGTGATTGACTAGCCTATATTTATTTATTGTAGACGTTATTACTGAGCGAAAGCGAAATTTGCTGAAATATCCCCAACATACAGTAGAACACGGTTTATCTTTTGATCAGATGTGCATCAAAGTTGCATTCGTTATTATAACAACAGTAGATTCACGTTGCATTGTGTTTTAACAGACTGAAGTTCATAACAGAAACATGTCATTCTTACTGTTGCCACAAGAGGTGTTAAAGAGTAAAGTGTCATCTTCTATATTTACACATTTGGCTGATGCTTTTATCCAAATTGGACTTGAGTTGTTTTGAAGGTAAAATTTTAGCCAAGGCAAAAATTTTTAAATGAAGTTCATGCATCCTCTGGGAATCGAACCCATGACCTTAGTATATGGCTAGGACCATGCTATACAGCTTGAGCTACAGGAAAGTATAAGGTTCCACAACTAAGTGTCTCTTTCATCTGAGCTTTCAGGTGAAAAATATAAGCCAATTATCTCTCTCGGGTCAATTTCCAGATGCAAAATCTGCTATCTTCAGGTGAGATTTGAGTTGAAAAATCGACCATGTATCTCTTTCAGGTGAATTTTCAGGTGAGACATCTTACAGTTGTTTCTCTCAGCTGAAACATCCACCAACCGTCTCTTTCAGATGAGAGAAAAAAACAGTCTGAAGAGAATGTTAATGAGCAAGTTCAGCATAAGTATATCTGAACAGTAATACCAGAATATACAGTTCTGCTTGTGGATATTTATTATGCAAAATGTGATGCCACTAACCACTGAAACTGGTAAATCCAGTGATTAGTTCTTCTTCAGAGCGCTCGTATCAACCCAGTACCAGACAGCAAATAGTAACTTCCGATTATATCGTATTCGGCAGTTTTGTGTGCAAAGTGCATCAGAAGATCAGTTAAAGAACTGTGGGCGTGACATGTGAAGCTAAGACTTTAGATGCAGGCTTATTAAAATCGCGAAAGTTGAGGAAAATACCACAGTAAGACAGACATCAGCACTATGACAGAAAAAACACAGTCCTTTTTTTAGACAGCCAAATGCTGTGAGTGCCGCATCAATTTATCTTGAGAATATCTAGCGCCCCTAATAAAGTAAGCTGTTACCTGAGGGAAAAGCTCTTAAACTGCTGCTGACCTGTGTGGATGTGCTTGCAGATGTCGAGAACTTCCTTCTCCCTGCGGTAAGGAAGTGTGACTACGTAGACACAAATTGGACTTCCTTACAGAGTTCGATTGTGAGAACGCCGCACACCCTCTGGCAACAATTACTGCCTCGGCTAACGCTCATCAAAAGCTCAAGCCCGTAAGGATGACTTTGTAAGAACAACTCTCAATTCAATTCCACAGCTGATTCCCGGACACAGACATCTAATTTCTGAAGCTCAGATTTTCCCCAAAGGTTTGTTGTGCTGAGGGTGAATAACTCTCGCTTTATAACTGACGCCAAAGTGTGTTCAAAAAAATGTTTTGATCCATTCACCTTTATGTCGAGCTACGCTCATCAAAGGTGAAGACAAAGATCAAGTAGATTTTGTGATTCTCCAGATCAAAGATCAACTTTTTTCATTCTCAGGCAACTTGCCTGTGGCCTAAAAACACTGACAGGCAACAGACGGGTTGAATGCTTAGTTTATGCCCCAGAAGAGTTATAAAAGGAAAGCTTTGCATATTTAAAGAACAGTTTTGAATGGCCAATACCATTTTTGTATCAGTTCCGAAGCTTTTTTCCACCTTGGGATAAAAAAAAGAAAAAAAAGGTAATCTCGATTTATCTCAGAACTCTGGAAAAATAAATTCGCAATTCGGTTTATATCTCACAGTACAGACCTTTTTCAGAACTGTGAAATATAAATTCAGAATTGCAAGATATAAACTATATATAAAAAGAAATGTAAAAAGAATTCTGAGAAAAAAAAGTTACGATTCTGAGATGTAAACTCAGAATTCTGAGAAAAACGTCAGAATTGTGATATATAAACTCGGAATGCCAGAAAGGAAGTGAGAATTGTGACAAAAAGTTCTAATTACTTAATTACGATTCGTGGTGGAAACAAAAAAAACCAGTAATTTTGAGTTTTTATCTCACAATTTGGACTTTTTCAGAATTGTGAGACTCAGAATTGTGAAATATAATCTTGCAGTTGCAAGAAAAAAGTCAGATTTATTAGATCAAAGTCACAATTACCTTTTCTTCTTATGGAAATCAAACAACATTAATGAAACTAAACCAACCGAATTTTGAACTCACTAAAAAAAAAAGAGTCCTTTGCGAGTGTTACGGACGATGATTAGGCCAAGCTATCTAACAAAAAATAAAACCATCGTGAGATTAAAGTCATTATAATGCGAGATTAAACTCATTAAATTTCAAGAAAAATGTCTAAATAAAATGTTGAGAATAAACCCATTCAATTACGAGAAAAAACTTGTTGTTTCGAGAAAAACTCATTACATTTCAAGAAAAAAAGTTGAAATAAAATGTTTTGCTAAATAGACCCATTAATTAGATAAAAATGGCATTGTGTTCGGAAAAAACTCGTTAAATTTTGGATAAAAAAACACCATAAAATACTGAGAATAACACATCGGTCAGTTCGTTTTGATCTCCGTTGGACAGTGTTTGTAGCGTCTGCAGGGGGCGCAGGTCGTAGATGCTCGTAAGAAGCATATTGATGCGTCACAAAGTTTCAAATCGGCTTTTGCCGAACTCGCTCTTCGTCCTTTTTTCACACATATCACATTGGGATCTATTTACACTAAGTGCATTAGTGATATATTTCGCATTACACTAAGTGACAACAGCAGCATTTTTAGCGATGTGCTATTTACACTAAGTTACAATAGCGTTTATATGCTTATAAATAGTGACATATACTATTTGCACCTCAGTTTTGTTGTACATTAACAGGATGCAATAATAATATAGTGTGTAAATGATTTTATTTATTAAAATGATTATATAGACACTGCCTTATTGGTACACAGCAAAGCCTTCCTTATAGCCTACCTACCCCTAAACCTACCCAATGAATAAATCATTATTAAACACTCGTTAGGCGATTGATTTCCACTTTTCTTATGTGATATGTGATGAAAAAAGGAAGAAGATCGAGTTCGGCAAAAGCCAGATTCTAAATCTAGACGACTGCATCATATGCTTCATCCACGAGCATCGCTCTCTACGAACTGCGCCACTACAGACTCTGACTAACGCTGTCCAATGAGATCAAATGAACATGACACATGTGTTTATTCTCGACTTTTTTCTTGACTTTTTGTTGTATTTCTGAGTTTATTCTCACATTTTATTCGACTTTTTTTTCTCGAAATGTAATGATTTTTTTTGTCGAAACAACTTTTTCTCGTAATTTAATGAGTTTATTCTCAACATTTAATTTCTACTTTTTTCTCTAAATTTAACACGTTTTTTCTCATAATTGAATATGTTTCTCAACCCTTTTATTTCACATTTTCTCGGTTTAATCTTCGCAGTATACGACTTAATCTCGCATGGTTATTACTATTTATTGTTTGTAAATTGCTTTTTTTATTAATTTTTATTTATTTTATTCCTCTCCGTAAGATTAACTCAGTCATTGTGATCTAAGAAAGTCGCAGGAACCATTTTTTTTTTTTTCTTGTGGTGGAAACAAGCTTCCATACATTTCAATCACACTGCATGTTAAACTCCACGTAGATGTTCATAACCTATTCCTGAATGTACAATAATAGTTTATGGGCTTCCAGAAATATTTCCATTCCATTAAATACAAGTTTAAACTATAAGTTGCTTCCTCATTCGTGACCTTCATAGCATGCAAGAATGTAGCATTAATCTTAAACCTCACTTTAAATATATCGCAATTTTTAGCCCAGTAGACACGCTCTAAAGAAAACATCAGGATACTTCACAAACACATAACAACAAACTGATTTGCAGTGATATATGCAGGAGAAACATTCATTTTCTCCAATCTCACATTTTTCAGCACAGAAACAGGCTTCTGCTGCGTTTGGTTTCTGGGTTTAGAGTATGATTTTGGGTTATGACGTACTCAGATGCACCACACCGTAGAAGTGTTTGACAGATGGCAGCAGGCTTTACTTCCACACCCACATCTGTTATTTCCATCATAATTTTTTGTTATATATTATAATATATATTTAAACTCAATAGTAGGGTACGGCATCCCTGCTTGCGTGTGATATTCACCAATTTTTGCCCGGCGTGTTGTTGGCTGTTATGGTGCAAACTTAAAGCAGCCAGCTTAAATTAAAATTATATCATAAATTGATTAAAAGAGACCGAAATGTGTTGAAATTTCTGTGTTCAAATGAATGCTGTTCTTTTGACATTTCTATTAATCAAATAATCCTAAAAAAATATTGTCATCCCACAAAAATATTAAGCAGCAAATCTGTTTTCTACATTAATGATATTAATAGTAAATGCTTCTTGAGCAGCAAATCAGCATGATTTTTGAAGGATCATGTGACACTGAAGACTGGAGTAATTTTTATCACAGGAATAAATTACATTTTGAAATATATTAAAATAGAAAACAGTTATTTTAAATTGCAAAAATATTTCAGAATATTTCTATATTTACTGTATTTTAATAAAATAAATGCAACCTTGGTGAGCAAGGTTGAGCAACTTTTTTAAAAATATTAAAAAAATCTTATCAACCCCAAACTTTTGAATGTGTACAGTAATGATTTTATGATAATCAGAAGCTCTACTGAAGCTCTGAAATCACATTTGAGTCCATATTCAAATTCAAATGCATTAAAGATTGACACCAGTTGTTCAGTGCATTAACCCAATATGATTCTAAATAGACAAAATAAAGAATGAGATTTGAGATATTTTCAGTGAATAACACCTTATTTTTGGCATGTTCCTCACATAACGGAATTTTCACACTGGTACATTGTTTCTTTGAAACATGCAATGAAAACACAAATGGACATATATTGTAGTAAAGTACAGTACGTTTCTAATTCAGTTTGATTGATTTGAATTTTCTAATGTTGAGTTTGATACTGAATCTGATTCCAGTCAAAAGTATGATTCACCTGTCAGACTGGAAAGAAATCTTTAAATTAGCACTTTTCTATGGCTTTACATCTTTATACAGTTACTGTAGGGTACAGACATACATTCCAGGATTGAGATAGGCAAACTGGGTTACTGCTTCGCCTGTGGAGAGGCTAAACTTCAGAGAGAGATTATCCAGGGTGGTACATGTCTAACAACTGTCAATGACCATTTTTCAAAGCTCAGTTGCTAGTCGAAATGCACTAGCGTGTGTTTCAGTGTTAATAAAGTATATTGCCCCGACCACACCACACACCACCACACACACACACACACACACACACACACCCAACACACACACACACACACACATACTGTATAGTCTCTCTCCTTCTGATAACTCTCATACCTTTGCTTTCCTATATGCACTTTATTTATTTATTTGATAGAGCTATATTGATATAGTTGGGTCGACTAAACACTCGCATACTACTCAATAGCTCAACAGTTATTCCTACCTAAACTGCAAGTTAACAAGTGTCATATGATGCGATTTCATTTGTCCTTTCTCTTTGGAGTGTTACAATCTCTTGGTGTATAAAAAAGATCTGTAAAGTTGCAAACACTAAAGTCTCAAATCCCAAGAGATATTCTTTGTAAAAGTTAAGAGTCAACCACTCCTACCTTAAACGGCTCGTTCTAACACACCCCCAAATATCTACATCACTATGTGGGAAGATAACGCCGCCCAAATGTTCACGCAAAAAAAAAAAGCGTAACTTTTATTCTCGCTGTAATAATGTTGCCGCCGCCGTCATGTCGAGGCTTGTGTTATTCGTTTTGTGAAAGCTAAACACTTTGTTTTTGGTCTTCCAAAGGACAATATCCGCTTCTTCTGACCTAGAGCTGATCCATGCTGGTTCTGAGGAAATACAACACTTTGGGCACTGTGGATCGGCAGGATCGGCTTTCACCGGGACGAAACGGAGGGCACCCGGGGTCCCCGGGGTCGTCACTTGGTCTTCCGCAAGCCCCTCCAGACCTCCTTCGTGCCTAATCTGCCCACTCAAGTCCAGCGGCATCCCTCACTCTAGCCCGTGGTTTCTCACTCTTGCCCGCCGTGTGTGACGCTGTGTTTTTTGTTTGGCCTTCCAAAAGAGGACGCGACTATAAATCAGTGGTTAAGTTTGTATTTACAACACTGTTCCAGACCACTTCAACCCAAATATTCAGATGTGCACATTTTATGGAGGACTGTTTCCGATCCTGGTAGAGTAGACTACAATTCCGGCTGTTCTGACTCACAGACTGTAGTTTTTCATATTTAAAGGATTTGCCACTGGCGATTCAAACACGAGTTTTGAGCAGTGGGGGGGTAAGTACGCTTTTTGTTTGTCATTCCTCCATCACAATGCAAGATGGTTTTATGTTTACACGTGCGTGCAACGCCCGTCGAAAAGACAGTATACTATCATTATATCCATAATTATTCACACTGGATGCACGAATGCCTCGTTTTATAAGGGCTTTTCATGTTTCATGTCGCTCCCCGAACAGTGCATCACAATATGCCCAGGGCATCACTTTCGCAACAAGCTTGAGGTATTCGCCAATCATCCACACTGGAGAGCGCCATCAGAACACACCTCGCTTTTCAGACTGATGAGCTTTTGTAAAAAATTGACGCGTTTCAGAAAGGCGGGCATAGAGGAGAAACAATAAGTACAGTATGTGGAAAATAATGTGTTTTTTTACCTTAAACTGCATAAACAAATTTCATTACACCAAATCCACAAAGAATTTATTTAGCAACATCACTAGACCCTTTCAGACATCAAGGCACATTTACGTCAAAGATCACATTGATACAACTTTTTGAATTTAATGGCGTCCTCAAATGGCCAACAACTCAAGCGGCTCCGAGATAAGACATGAACGCTCTTTTTCACCACAGTATAACCACCTTACACGCCTGCGAGAACATCGTGACAACCTTGAGCACTGACTTTCTCACAAGAGGACAAAACAGAATATGACATATCTTTAGAATGGATTCTGAACAGATATAACTGCAGTCCTATAAGCTAAATTGAAATACATTAAATTGTCACAGGCCTGATGAATAATGTTAACCTTTCAGTATATAATTAATAATCATTGCATGTTCACTCGTAAAATGTTTGTTTACTTTTCTTATTCTGGTTATATAACGCTCTTTTTTAACATTTATCATATTTATCCTAAAAGAAAACAATACCTTAATTAAAAATATATATATATTTACAATTTAATTCTGTAGTATAATTAAAATGAATCCGTATATATATTTGGCTTTATTATTATTATTATTGTAGTAGTATAGTGTAGTAGTAGTCTAGTATTATTAGATTATTATTATTCTTATTATATTTTGTTTATTTTTACAGGTTTTTACCTTATTTAATTTATTATGTATTTTATTTGTAGCTTACATTAATACCATTTTCAAGATATTCACCTCAAAATCCGTAACTTATAATAATTATTTACGCTATATAATCTATTTATTATAATATTTATCCTATGAATATATAATACTATTCTGCAATCATTATATATGTAGTATAGTATTATTATTTGTGCCATCTGCATAATAGGCCTAAATCCTGTCTGCATGGGCATACCATTAAACATTTATAAATACATTTTAAATGTATAATAAAAATATAAAGAGTCATCCTCCATCTCATTTGTATATACATTCACATACTGTATTCTACATAAGTGAGTCATATTCATTTGCTAAATAATTGTATGGGCATTAAGTTGTCAGAAATCCTTTACAGTAAGTAGTATTAGTATGTTTATCCTGTTTAATAGTACAAGAAGTTGAGCTTTTCAAGTGATATTGATTATAGTTCTGAAGTCAAGATGAACTGAAGCATACCAGAACATTTACATTGTTCAGAATATATATTGGTTTTATTAATTCTTTTCAAACCTTCGCTCTATTCTAATGCACACTTGAAGTGTTAAACATGTAAAAGCGTAGTAGCAAAGGTCAAATCTTTATTGTCAGTTCAGCCTCAGTCTTGTGCAGAGAGCTTGTGCATGATCTATGCTGCTAAAATATTCCATTCACTTCTTCTCATTATAGACTTTGTCGTCTGAAAGACAGAAAACCCTCTACAGGAGTGAACTTTTCATCTCTCAAGGACTAATCTTTGAACGGCACATGTGTGCATCTGCAATCTAATTTATCACTGCCTACCTGAAAGTGTCTAAAGACTTATGATCATGGAAGAGCACAGGTGTAACACACTGGCTCTCTGCTGGAGGGCAAGAGCGCTTGGAATTAAATGCAGCGCTATATGATACACCGCTCAGCTGCATCTGAAAACACCCTGGTCTGTTTTCAATTGAACTTGTTCACTGTGGGTACATTTAACTTAGGGCAATATTTTAAGGGTCACTTCATGCATTTTGATCGATTGGATTGCTGGGTGTGCGCATTTCACACTTGGCCCCATAAATGCATCTCCGTAAAATGGATCTGATCTAGTATTCCCATTCTTCAGCTCGCTCATTTTCGGAATGCAGAGCTTCCAAACTTCTGCATCCTGATGTTTCTTTGGAAGGAGCAAAGTTTATGTGGTGTGACCATACATTTACAATCTTTAATCTCTATGGAAACAATAGCTAAGCAAAAATTAAAGTTATAATTTAAAAGAACAGCATGTTACACTGTAAGTTACATGGAGAAAGCTTTGAATGGCTTGCTACTACTGCCTGAAAGATTCAAACTGAATGACATGTCAGTTCAGGCCATTTGGCTAATTTGCTTGAGTAATCAGTTAAAAAGAATGATTCCTTTCCAAATTAGACATCGCTGTTTTTGATCATAAACAGCTGACAAATGTCCTACTTCTGAACACATTACTGTAAATCACACATTACTGTCACCAAAAGACGTCAACGATTTAACGAGAACATCTTGTGTTTTAATGTCAGTTATGGCAAAAAACAAAAGTCATGAACACAAAATTCTTGCATTTGCATTAAAAATGTTTTTAATGTGAACGCGAGTATCTGTAGGGCCTTTCGCACCGCTTTAGTTCCAGAACTAAATGTACAGTACTAAAGTACTGGCACGATTTTGCGCGAACTATTTCCCCGTACCATTTAAAGGGTTGCATTTGCACCGACAGTGTGTACTAGGAAATGACGTAAGCCGGTCGACAGCGACGTCATTTGTGCGCGGTGTTCAACAACAACATTAACAACAGGAGGATGGAGGACGCTGTGATCGGAGCTGTGTTTTTGTTGTGTCTCGCGGGTTTCACAATAATGGACATGGAATGTCGACGTATACGTAAAGTGATTGAAAGAACAGAAAGGAGGACTAAGAATCTCCAACGACAACTGGCAGTGCTACATTTGCTACAATTGCCTGCACTTCAGCATCCGTCCATCTATCGCTGTTCTCCATACTTGCGAAATAAGTTGACAATGTTTACAGTATGTTAACACAGCCTTTAAATCATGGCAGGTGAGGGCGTTTTCGTACACGTTTGGCCAATCAATGTCTACTTACGTCATGAGTAGTACCAGTTGTGCTGTTAGACCCTGCTCCGGAGTAGGAGCTAATTTGGTTCTCGAAAAAGGCAGTCCGGTATTAAAATCGCACCTAGTTCCGGCGGTGCGAAAACGCCAAAAAGTGGGTAGTTCCACAATTAGTTCTGGTACTATGAAAAGGTTACCCGCGGTGCGAAAGACCCTTTTATATAACGGAACTGAACTTTATATAATGCTATACTAGTCATTCGCCACCATCTTTGTGAATTATGTACATAAATACTGTTTCTCGTTGAGGTTGGAGTTTATCAGACTGATTCGCTGACCTGTTTGGGCAATTAATAAAAAATATGTTTTATTGTTATTGTGTTTTTATGCCAGTTATGGCCAAAATATAATTCATCAACACAAAATGCTCACATCTGCATTAAAAATGGTTTTCATTCAAATGCAAGTATCTTCACATTATAAGCTTTTTGTCGCGCTATACTCGTCAGTCGCCGCCATCTTTGTGAATTATGTAAATGCTGCTTCTCGCTAAATTTAGGGTTTATCGATCTTAGCATGAAGCTGAAAAAGCTAAGCATGAAGGTCAACCCCTAAAAAAGAAGACCACTGGAGTATAAAACGAATGATGAATAAAATCGTACAAATTCATAAGGATTCGAAAAATGTAAAATAGTTACAAATTGCCATGAGATTGTGTTGGTCAATCACTGAACAATTAATTTTAGCTCTATATTTCCATTCTCTTCATTTTCTGGTCAATGTGTAAATAAATGTATTAAATCAAGTTTAAGTGCATTTTCCCGCAAAGTCTGCATTCTGGAAATGTCTTAAAATTTCTTTATAATGCATAATAACAGCCACAGAGGGATAAAAGGGTCAGCTATACTCATTTATAGAAACACTTTAGTTTAACCACCTGCATGATTAATTATTTAAAAGGTACAGAGTTCAAAAGATACTGCAAAACAGGAATGACCCTAAGATGCATGGTATACAGTATAAAGTGTGTAGTATACATTTGTCAGGTTACCAGAATCAAATAGCATAATTGGTTTACTGCATACTCATTATGGGTCTTCATTTACGCCTTCTTAAGCAGTCTTCAGTGCTCGCTCTAGTTGATTAAACCACACTATGATTGAAAATGAGCTGAAATTTGAAGTAATTTTGGGTTCATTTCATAAGCACAAATCAAACCGCCTCTCTTCCCACACACAAACAAACAGACAGAGGGAGTGTCAGCCTGACTTTGGGAATTTGCTCCGTAAAATCTCAGCTGCCAATCCTCTTATATTGTTACATCAAGTTAAATAAGAAGATTAAAGTTACAAAGGAAAAGCTGTTTAAAAAGAAACCTGAAAGAGTCTAGGGAGTAAATAAAAAACAGAAAGCGTTTTTATAAAGCCCTCTGATGAATGTTAGCCAAACAGCGAGCCAGAATCAGAAAGGTAGGAAAATGGGTGCTGGGATCATAAATTCTCCCTCCTACCTGAAACGCGCCTGGGTGTCAGCAGTAGAGTGTGGATATTCCTGGAGGCTGCAGCTGGCCTACATATGCTCAACGCCGTTTGATTTGTCCTCAGCAGTGGTTTTTCCTGACGCTGGAAAATTCCCATTTCCTCTGGACTGATCCAGGTGGTCTCAAGAGCTAAAGTGTTGTTTAGATAAAACTGCAAATGAGAAAACAGAAACCATGTCAGAATGATGAAAAACTATAGCATTCTTTACAGGTTTTGTGAGATTCACACTCCAAAACTAAATATAATCAAATACCATGAATGCTTCCTTTTACCTTGTAGTCAGGCACATGTTTTTCCACCCAGCCCTTGCCGTAGTGTGGAGGCAGGACCGTCCGGTATACATGAGGAAACACTGGAAGTAGATCCACACTTGTAGAAGGTTGGAAACCCAACACATGAGGCCTGGAAGGCATCTCCCACTGGGACAGACAAACAGAAGAGAAGAACAAATTACCACCAAGATCTATTCCGTTCCATCTCATTAAGAAGAAGTGAAGAACTGAATCAGGCCTGGGTGGGATGGAAAGCTGTCAAAAAAGCATTTTAGTTACAGGGAATGTTTGGGAAAGTTATGGAAGTCTTTTTGGCGTAACACCTGCTGTTCTTCAGCAGTTCCACCAACTGTAACAGGATAAATGATAAATTCCCAACTATCAACACAAACATTAAATGTTTTTCCTCATAACACGGATGACAGCAGGTATTTCTGGAACAGGGAAGGTTTAATTAGTACAGTTTTACATGATGACCACAATCACAGTCATGTCAGTAACCTTTTTGTATCTCATTCAATAACTACAGAGAAACCGCTTGTTAAAGGGGTCCTATTGTGCTTTTTCACTTTTTTAATTTTAGTCAGTGTGTAGTGTGTTTGAGCATTAAAAAAAAGATCTAGAAAGTTACAAATCTCAAAGTCCACTCCAAAGGGAGATATTTCGTTTTTAAAAAATCCCTTTTCAAGAACTGCAACGAACGGCTCGTTTGGACTACAGCGTTTGTTTTCCGGGCTTTGTGATATCCCAAATCGGCCCATTAGAATATCATTAAAAAATAATTCCAGCCTTCAGAAATTCGAATGGTTGGGGGGTGGGGAGGTGTGAGGTTGTGGTTAGAACGCTTGGTTGTGTGAGCGCATCAGACGAGTCGATGAAGAAGAAGTGCTGCTGCAGAATTAGTGCATCAGAGAAAACCAAGAAGAAGAGCTGCTGTGCTGTAGCTTCAAATGTTTGGCATGTCTAGAACAATTTCTTACCATACAACATCGATGGCGCTGGGCGCCGGCGGACGATGCAACGCGCCGCCGGGGCCTAAACTCAAGAAAATAAAGTATTTGAATTTTAAAGATGTGCGGACCGCCTGAAACGCAGTTTTTTCACCTCCGTGCCCAAACGTCTTTGTTTGGGCTTCGAAAGCGGATGATGTCAGGAAACAGTGTTTGCAATTTATTTTTTAACTCTGTTCCTGAGCATTATAACCCCAATTTGCTATTGTGGGCTGCGCATTTTACTGAGGACAGCTTCCACAACATAAGGAGTACAGTGCCTGCCGGATTCGCCAAAAAACTTTTGTTGAAAGACGGAGCAAGGGGACGTGGCAGTACTGAAACACCGTCTAAGCTGTTCGCCAATCACAACTCACACTGTGACAGCTAACCAATCACAACACATTTTTTTTTTCGGAAGGTGGACCTTCATCAAAACCGGAACTAATCGAGCCATTTGTGCCAGGATGGGGAGAAAGGTATTTTAATAATGTAAATTATGTGAAAAAGAATGCGTTTTTCGAACCACCAAGCATGAGAGCATGTTCTAGTACACCCCCAAAACAAAATCAAGACTTTGTAAAACCCTTTTAACGGATCTGTACTGTGAGATGACTGCTGACTTCTTTTATTGGCACCAATGGTTCCATGAGGAACATTTAACATCCATGAAGCCTTTCCAATCCATAAAAAAAGGTTTTATAGGCTAGAAAAAAATTCTTAAAAGTTCTAAAAGGAATTTTAAAAAGTTCTTCACAATTCACACACACACACACAAAACGTTTGGGAACTTTATTCTTAATAGTGCAAGACTATCTGTGTTTGGGTTCATTGATTCACCAGTGTAACCCTTTTGGCTGCAATGACCATCTTTTATTTTCAAGAATGTAAAAATGTGATGACCTGAAGGCCATGTATTCAAGATTATCTTGATTGTTGGATGTTGTTGTTTTGACTGTCCTTCAAACTCAGTATAAGCACACAACAAGACAACATGACATTTTTAAAAAATGGCCTTTTTAAACCCCATTCCTGATCCAAAACACCTTTCATACAGTACTTTAATATACTATTCAGTATCACATCATATTACAAGAACAAATGGGTTGTGGACATCATTACATGTTGACTTTGAAGCTAGGAAAGTTCTCTGCAGATTACTCTATATCCGTTTCTTATGTGTTCCGCATAACATCCTGTTCTATCACGCTTGGTTCTGCGTCAATGCCTCTCTGCAGTAGCAGTCAATCAAAGGCTTCTGAAGGCTGTCTGCAACTCAAAGTCTCTGTTTAAATAATATACTCTTTCCTCCCACTGTCTATGTCTCTCTCTCTCTCTGGTTCCAGTACAGTGAGACTGAGTTCATGCTTGCTGCCTCCTCTGAACGGCACTTTAATGATGTGAAAGCACAAAGTTCTCAATGCCAGGGATGTGGAGCAGTGGTGATCATGCCTCTGCCCGGCACACAGATTAAATGTCACGCTGAGTTTGAGTCGTGAGGGGGAAGCAACTGCAGATGTGAGGATCATCTTGAGCACAGCACCTCTAGAGTAAAATTTAGATTTTCTGCTTTAACAGTGGCATCAGTTCTCCAAAAGTGATGTTGATAAATGTTATCAACATCAGATATTGCCCTGCACATTTCAGTCCTTCCTGGTCATATTATTAGGCATGTTCTAGCAGCTGCCAGTCCTTCAAATAAAATTGTTTCAAGATTTAATCAAGACCTTGAATAATTGTATTAGAAAGGCACCTTGACTTGACTAATTCATTATCACAGCAAGTCAAAATGCTCAGATGAAGAGTACTTTTTTTGTGTGTGTGCCAGTGATGTGAACTAAACTTAGTTCTGTGGTTTACAATGTATTTGCATTTACTGCACAAATGGTTGCTGCATATCATTCTAATACACAAAGTACCATAGGATCACTGGCTAATACCTCAAAAACCTAATCTTTATGACCAAAAAAAAAATTGATTAGTTGTAGGCTAAACATTACTCACCCCATGCACACTATTATTTTGTGGGGTATGACCTCTGACCTTTGGCCAAAAAGAGAACCATTTATGCTGCCTTTTATTGCCTCTCAAGTCGTATTTACAACTGGGAATCTCTGACATAGTGTTAATATCCGAATTGGGCGAACCATACACTTTTATTACAATAACTATTGCTCTAGTGACTTAAGTTTTGTTAATTTTCCCCACAACATATACATTGATTTTTCTTGCCATTACAGTCATGTATACGTCCTGTATATAAATAACCATTTGATGCATTTTGTTTGTATTTTACACAATGAAAACAGCACTTATTTGACCAAAACTTGATGACTAGATCTAGATGTGAATGTATACAATAGAGTGGGTAATGTTTGTATGTTTGTCAATGAATGGGATGATACTTTTTTTTCAAAATCCATTGGATATTAAATATGTTTAATACAGTTTGGCTTTAATAAGATTTCCCCAAGAAATTGGCAAAAATGAACCTAGTGTCCCTCCACGATTCCTATTCTTTCCAACAAGAAAGCACTTGAACACGACAAACTCATAATTGCGACTTCAGAAGTGGGAAATAATAAATTTCAGACAGCATTAACAAAAAAAGATAAAAATTGAAGTTTTGTGGATTTCAGTATATGTGTGTTTCCTCTGAGATCTTCTAAATGCTCTACAAGTTTTACACATGTAAAATGTATAGTATTTTCTTTACAAATTGACCACAACTATGTATGACTCATCTTTTTCAACAGGGTATACATTTTCTTTATTTCTTTAGTTTGTGATACAAACTAAAGGCTTCTGGCTATTTTAAAAAAGTATGAGCCCTTCAGTTTTTTACCCCAGATTCCTGTTTCAATACGAGATCACACGTCATCACATCAACACAGGAAAGAAAATGGCACTTGGGGTGTTTAATGCATCAAGGTGATTTCTTAAAGCCTTTAATGAGAGATCATGCAGTATTTGTTCTTTAGCAATTTCAATACTGACTACTGACATTCACTTATCCAAATAATCAACAGGGTATTGAGTAATAAGTTGAATAGTACTGTATCTAAACATTATGTTCAGATAAATTCTCTAGTAATTATTCATTTTCTGGACATTTGCAGCCAGAACTTAAATTAAAGGCATAAACTATAGTATGGACACAATCTTATCCTTAAGGACAATTGTAAAGCATTGTAATGGCATTATGTAACTCCGTAGAGATATGTCCTAAAGCCTAACCCTGCAGCACCAGAGAAAAAGTCAAAAACCTGTTTTGGTTTTTTTTGGACAAAACTTTTCAACAAAGTCATAGTGAAAAGAAGCCTATAGGAATATGTTTTTCATTTGATTTGGTAGAAGCAAATGTTTCGGATGCATGTGATTTATTAAACATACACTTTCATATTGTCATGCACACCATATCAAATATCTAGATTAAGATTAATAATAGAAGGCATAGTCTTTGAAAAGTAACGATGGTCTCCCAAAACATAGGGGACTGAACTTCGAGTCTATATTCTATAGATTGCTATCTGTATTATCATATTCATTATAGTTGCTATATTTATCAGTTCGGTACCTTTACAGAAATAGAGCCTTAATATACACAGTAAGCAAACCAAAAGCAACTGTGGCAACAAGGAGATGAGAAAGAAACCTTTATGAAACAAGACTTGGTCCTTATACATATATTTCAGTACTGGATCATAAATTCATTCATTCATTAATTGCAATAAATAGCTCTTTTAAACTCTATAAAATGTTCAGTAGAGAAAGTGAAGCCCTGTTACCTGAACACTGGGCAGACTGAACTGACTGATGGTCGCGGGTTCCGCGGCGGCAGTGCGCATCACAGGCACGAACGGATCGCAGGACATCTGCCATCCCGAGACCGTCTGGATCACCGGAGGAGGGCGAGAGGAGATGAGCACCGGAGGAGCAGAACCCACCCTACACAGTCCGGAGGTGTTCGGGACCATCCAGAGCCACGGAGGAGCTTCGGCGCTCACGTGCCACAGCTGAGGCTGAGCTTTAACGCGCTGGACCGGGATCATTCCTGCTGCATCCTATATAGCTCGAAAGAAGGATGGATGGAGACTGAAGAAGCTGTCCGTGGAGTGACACTGAAACAAACAGACAGATAGATAGATAGATAGCGCACATTTATCCGCACCCCAGCGTCTCCGATTGACAAAAAATAGATGGTTTTATCATACTGGGCCACTGTCCGTACATATTCCGTAATTTATGCATGAATTAATTATTTCAATGCATGGCCAAAACTCAAAGAACCCCATAAGAGTATGTGTAAGCGATATGTGTTCTTTGAGTACAGACGATCCTGCTGTAAACATACAAAACTCATTATGTGAGGGTACTTTGAGAATCAGAATATGAATAAAACATATGCCCGCTGAAACATAATAAACAGGCTCCCCCTCCCAAATTCTGCAGCACATGCATGCGCATGGACTAAAACAGGTGGATGCAACCCATTATCAAAAAAAACAAAAGCTTTTCTGTGTAACTTAAATGGAAAAGTTATTAGACTTTTGATGAGACTGCCAAAAACAATGAGTTTTTTTTATACTGCACTGTCCAAAAGTCTCTGAAAGTTTATGAATATTTTAGCGCATATTACAAAAGCACAAAAACCTATATGCATAAACTATATAACCATAAATCAAACATCACCACAAGACGACTCTTACATTAGCCTGTTTTCTCCACAGACAATCCTAAACCTTAAGCTGCTATCACGAGAATCAGAATCTGATAAAAAAAGCTCATTGAAATATAATAAACAGGCTCCCCTCCCAAAATACTGCAGCACATGCATTGGCTTAAACAGGTGCAAGGCTCTTATCAAGGGCTTTTCTGTGTAACTTAAACGGAAAAGTTAATTTTTTGTGTTTTATTTTTTTAAGATACACCAAATATTAGATGCAAACTCACCTATTGTATGAGGGGTTCGAAAAATCCCTTTATTTCAACATAATTTATGTGTCTGTTAGTGTTTCGTTGGAAATAAATAAGTAACGCAAAATACAAATAGATAAATTAAAAATGAAACTGTATCTGCAGACGAAGATTTCTAAGAATATCCGGTAAGGATGGTGTCTAAAGTGTCCAAAGCGCAGAGAATACACTGATCTCCGTGCGTGCGTTCACGCGCCGTGGATCGCGCTCTCCATGTGCACGATCACACCGGCGGGTTGTTCATCTCGCTCACAAGAGCTCCGTGGGAATCTCGTGGAAATCTGTTCACTGTCAAGCTGACGATTCTTCAGCCTCCCTCAGTGGTGACTCGTAAAGCATCGCAAAATCATTCTTAATCACATTATAATCCTCTTTTTCTCATTCTTGCTTGTAGAACTTGTGTATGTTCTGTAGAAAATCCTCGTGGATGAACAGATAACTGTGTTCCTGCTCTGTTGAAAGTCCTCCTGGCAGTCCAGACCGGGTGAATTCGCTTTCTGAGCGGATCTGATGGCGCCGTGCGCAGCACAACACAAAGTGCGTCAGGACGCGCAAAGACGCACAACTCGCACTCTGGTGAGCTGGGATGATTAGAATATTGTGACAACTGTTTTAATCTGTAACCAGTGACACGATTTACCTTGTTTAAAACCTACATGGGAGTTTATTTAACCCTCATGTTCTGTTTGGGGACCCCATGTTTTACTGTTGTTGTTGTTTTTCATAAACTTATCTAAAATGGACAAGAGTCAAAAATCTGAAAAGTGCATGCATATAGAGGCTTTAACATTCAAATTAATGATATATATAAAAAAATAATAATCTGCCAGTTTGTGATTAGATCAGAACATTGAAATATATAATAATAATCTATTTTAATTTTTTGAAAAAATTGAAGAAGAAAAAAAACTGACTAAACTTCTGAAATCAAATCATAGTTATTTATTTTAATCTATTCTTACTTCTGTTCATAAAAAGTCTGAACACACGTAGCTTTGTCATCATTACAGCAGTTGTACCAGAGGAAATATCTTAGTCTACATGGGGAGCCTTCCAGTATTGCCTTGGCCAATGGGGGGCCTCCAAGTAAAAGAGCTTTTCTTTTCTTTTTTCCTTATCAATCAATCCTCTATGGGGACTTTGAAGCACAAGTCATCATATTTTTCTTATACCACCAGGGGGGATGTTTGGACAGCCATATAGAGGGAAATTGAGGTTATCCAAAGTGTTTTCTCTCTCTCTCCCTCTTGCCCACAACTGGGTGTCTCCTGGTGAGTGGATCAACCATCCTGTGAATGTCATAAAACGCTGTGTGCAAACAAAAATTATACGTAAGTGGAACCTGAAAACATTGTAGCTGTTGTTGAAGATAGACTACAAACTGTATATCAAGCATTTGCTCCAGTATATACTGAAAAAAAAAATTTTGGGGATCAAAGTCCATACAGGGAGCCCGGTTTTGCATTCAGTATTCCATCCTTAAACATTGTTGTTAATAGGAGAACATCAGATAATTTATCAGTATACACAGTAGAGATGATGGCAATAGCAACAGCACTACAGTGGATAGAGGAGACTCAAATCAAAAAGGTTATACTTTATACAGATTCATGTTCGGCATTAAAGTCATTGCAATCATTCACATCTCATAGTAGACAGGATATAGTAAATGAGATATATGAAAATCTGTATAGATTTAAGAATATGGACATCATGATAATATTTATGTGGATACCAGCTCATAGGGGGATAAAAGGTAATGAAAAGGTTGATGGATTAGCAAAACAGGCATTGGAAAATGAGGAGATCATGAATATCTCACTTAGTAAATACAACAATTTTAGATAGGCCTAGATCCTGATTAAATTTACACTGCTATCCAATTGTAAGTCGCTTTGGATAAAAGCGCGCTATGACTAATCAATGAAATGTAAAAACAGTAATTAAAAGCAATACCACTAAGGAGTGGCAACATAAATGAGATACGGACTACATGACGTCCACTTTATGAAATACGCGCGAATTAGTTGAATAACTCAGAGCACCAAAGAGGAAATATTCGTAACAAGATAAGGGTTGGCATACTATGCGATACACCTTCAAATAATAAATAAACATCCAAACAGGCTTTTGTGAGCACTGTTGGAATGGATGAATCCGTAGAACAGGTTTTGGTTTGCACAAGTATACTAATGAACGAACAACAATGAAGAAGACCTAGAAGATATGATGGCATAACCTAAAGCTTAAAAATACATTTACTTATGGACTAGAGAGTTTATTTTTGTAATTTAAGAGAACAGAGCTAATTAAGAGAATTTAGAGGGAACATTTTTATTGGGGTAAATACGTTTTTTTTATTTTTTTTTACTTTTCTTTCTCGTCCTCTCATTATGAAAGTGTAAACGCTGGTCCACACTCCAATACAGTAGGTGGCGATAATGCACCTTAACATTGGTGCTACCCGCCATAAAACCGAAGAAGAAGAAGAACTTGTGGCGTTTTGTGTGTTTAATCTACTTTTTTCAGGTAAAGGTTAATTATCTGTTAATATTGTTCTATGCTGTTTAATAGGATGTAGATGTAATTATGTTGATTACAGTAAGTGTTGTTCGTGATGTTTAAAAGCGTAAATATTTCAGAGATTATTGAGCTCAGAGCTGCATTTGGAGCATTAAGGGCGCGAGGCCCACATGTTGAATATTTAGTGTTTGGTATTTGGCATATATGTTTCTATTTCATGTTTAAATCTGTTTATTTAATGTTGATTATTTGACTGACTGGTAGATAGCGAATAGTAAGAAATGGACATGGAATAAAGGAATTATAAAGAAAATTTAATATACATGCATTTTCCAGATAAAGATCATTACTTGAAATGAAGTATTTTCAGGTTTAGAATCCTTTTGTACTAGTTTATATGCACTGTTTTAAAAAGTTTGTTAAAATTTAATTGTGAATGCCTCAACATACCCATTATTTAATTTGTGTATCTTTGATTACAAATTATTACTAAGTGTATGTACATCATTACTAGTATGTCCCAAACTATTGCAATATGTGTGCATATAAGAAAGGATGTCAATGCTGTTTTGAAAGGTTCTTTATTGTCAATTGTATAACAAAGAGGAGATTCTACATGAAGTTCATGGTGGGGAAACCTTGTGGTTTAATTTTCTCCACCCTTTTTCAGGGGGACAACAATATCAGCAAAAAAGTTTTAGATAGGCCTAGATCCTGATTAAATTTACACTGCTATTCAAAAATGTTTCTTATGTCTCTTATGCTCACTAAATTAGGCTGCATTTATTTGTTTAAAAATGCAGTAAAAACTAGAGGTCGACCGATAGTGGATTTTGCCGATACCGATAGCTAGGTTGGACCACACTGGCCGATACCGATTCATTAACCGATAGTTTTTAAAATGGATACTGAACAAAAACTAAAATAATGCTTTATTAAAAAGACAGTACTGAACCATACTAGTAGTAGTAGTAGTAGTAGTAATAATAATAATCAAAATGTTGAAATTAACACACTCTAACAAGGAACAATACTTTCATTACACAGCTTTCATTAATCTTAATGTTACAAATGGACTCTTATTTTAAAGTGTTACCATTTCATTTCAACAGTCATGCTTAAATATGCACATCTTTAAATATATACGCAAAGGCCATAGCATTAAAATTATGATGAAAAAACTTGATGGTTATCTAATCAAAATAAAAGTACAGGGCTGAGTCTAGGACAACTCACCGGTATCACAAACACTCCGGACGTGTCGCGTTCAACTCGAGCAGCGGTCTAAAACAGTTTATTTAATCACCAAATGGACACAAGTTTATTTCAAGAATGAACAATGAGGCATAGATGAGTTTGAAGTTCGGTGTTTAAAAAACAGAGCAAATGGAAAGAGAAACAGCGATCTATATTATAGCTCTATAAATGAAGCATTAACAACAATTCGGGACAAATATAATGTAAATTAATGGAAAACTATGTGAATGGCGCTCTGTGGCACGGCAGGATTTTCTGTCGGCTGCATTTAAATCCACGTCTGAAGCTCTGTTCAGCGTGCAGTATCACGTGTCTAAATAAATAGCACGTGCTGTCAGTGATTTCAACCACTAGAGGCCGCTCTCGCACTGTATAATGACAGCAGACCCTTCTCAGCCGCTCCAGCAACGGACGCAACCCGGAAAACTATCGGCATGGATTTTTGCCGATAACCGATTGTTCCAGCGAAAAACTATCGGTGCCGATTAATCGGCAAAACCGATACATCGGTCGACCTCTAGTAAAAACGGTAATATTGTGAAATATTAAAATTTTAAAATAGGTGTTTTCTGTTTGAATATATTCTAAAATACAATTTATTCATGTGATGAAAAGTTGTGACTTGACATTGAGGGAAGCCTTAGGCCAAGACTTCTTAATTTTCTCCAACAAAAATCTTGATTTTCATAGCTGTGTGATCTCACACCTCAGGCTCTCCAGCAGTTCTGTTTCATGTCCTTTTAAAAATGGATCTCTGCTCATAATTAGGGACTGTTGCCCCTTCCATTCGTCCTCCTAGATTGGTTTGAGAAAATAGCTGGATACCCGCTGCTGTCCGTGGCATAGAATATGGCCCTGCCAGTGCTGTGGCGATAGAGATTAGTTGACTGGGGCTGTTCTGTTGTGATATTCCAGTTTTGGGGTCTGCCGTAGGAGTTGTTTGGATCATCCGCTGCTATTTCTCTGAAGGGAAAATCTGGATGCAGAAATGAAATTTCCCAACCATTTCTGATTGGTTAAAACCTTACCCTCAATCACACAGTGTGTCTAATGCCTGAGGCCGGTCTTACTTTAGATTCTGTGAGCGTGAGGAAAGCATGTCAGAATATTTTGAGCATTACAATAATATTAGATACAATAAGTCAGGTGCCACAATCACCACCTTGGTTACCTGAGCAACAGCAGAGGCTGATAACAAAATTATGGACGCATGGACATTCATTTATATTTTAATAGTATTAAAAAAAGAGACACGATCCATTGTAAATGGTGTCTTACCCAGAGGAATTGGCTTAGCAAGGGCCCGCAAGACTATTGAAACATATTTCCTTGACATTGAACGGCTTTGGGCTATTTCTTTCAGAGAAACATGAATGCTAATGCCCTCACAGCTGGACAAATGATTGTGCTAAGACAGAACACATGGTGAGGTTAATTACAGGGTCAATCTGGTGTATTTATGGACTGGCCTGGACACAATTACATACTCTTGAATAATTTAAGATTCTTTAATGCACAGTGGAACTTATTCATGAGAATGCTTATGTGTTTAGTGCACTTTAACAAAATGACACAAACAACTCTTGCTACTGATTACACACACAAAAAGATAAAATATGTAAAAGTGTATGGTTTCCGCACCATCAACCATTGGAATTGGAAAAATTACTCTTTTCAGACAGGATTCCCAATACTTCTCCCATATGGCATTGGTCAGACCAAGAAAAAAAAATCTGAGTTAAACAGGGTGTTCAGTTGAGGAATGGAAGAGACGGGGTTAAAAGTAATAGAGCTTCATGACATCAGCTGAAAGAAAAATAATTTCAAGTTATTACATTAAATTGTTTACAATAAGTCTATGAAAGTGCATTATGGGTCAGCAGCTTTTGAGTTTTCCTGTCAGGCATTCGACGCAAGTCATAACGGAAAAGTGCATGTCTACTTAGAATATAACAGAGAGTTAAAGGATGGATGGATGGCGTCTTTAGGACTCCAAACATAAAAACATCAGTGTCAACAAAACATGGGGTTAAATAGCTGTCAATAGTTATTTCAAGTTATAATGATTCTAATTATTTACCTAAGAGGGCCTCCTACAGAGCTGCAAGATGACCACAATTATTTAAAGTAAATTATATAAAAAATAATTTAATTAAAGTGCTGCTGTAAACTTCTGAAAACCACACATTCATCACAGTTAATTATATTAATCTATTTACACTTCTAGTTTATGTTCATCAAAACAAAAATTTGAAACCAAGCAGATAAACAACAAGTGATATATGTATAATAGGTATAATGTATAATGAGTTATTTACAGTGGTTTGCTGTTCATAATGCCAGATGGGGTCATAGCCTGATGATACCACTCTCCCTAAACCTGGTCATTTACATGTGTGCTCTGATTATCCACAAACCTCTGTTAGACCGCACTTGGGAACCAGTTAGAAGTGTTCCCTCTGCTCTGCTTGTTTGTTGTCATGCTAGATTCTGGAACAGGAATATTCCCATCACTGGTGCTTTATTACAAAAGTGCTTGTTCATACCACAGCTGCCGCAGGCACTGGAAAATTGATGTACCGCTTCTCCTCTTCAGGAAAGTGTTGATTGTGCAGGAAGGATCCTCTGACATCTAGGATGAAAACATAGTGATGTGGAAGAATTGGTGTTGTGGTGTTATAGTTCACTCAAAACCCATATGTCATTCTGCAATCTGTATGACCAACTTTCTTCTGTAGAGCACAAAGATGCAAATTCACTGCTAATGTGCCTGTAATAGCTTCAAGTTGCTTTGGATAAAAGCTTCTGCAAAATAGTTTATAGGATTTATTATTGTTGTTTTTTGAAAGGAGTAAAAAGTGTGTTACAATTAATTTCTATTTCAAATAAATGCTGTTCTTTTGAACATTCTATTCATCAAAGAACCCAAAAAAAATGTATCATGTTTCCCACAAAAATATTATGTAGCACAACTGTTGATAACAATAAGTAATGTTTGTTGTGCAGCAAATCAGCATGTTAGAATCATATGACACTGTAGACTGGAGTAATGTTGCTGAAAATTCAGGTTTGTACAGACTCAAACTTTTGAATGCTAGTGTAAAAAATAGCAATTTTTATTGAAAAAATGTAAATGAAAATACAGCAATTATAAAAATTCAGCGTTACCATTTTTGTCTATGACAAAATCAAGTTGATTACGGTAACATGAGTGTAAACGTGACAGTTTTGCATTAGTAGCTTTGCAGTCTTTTGAAATGTTGAAACCTTCCTGTTAAATATAAATTGTGTTTGACCATTAATCCATCAAACATATTCAGGTAGCAGAAAATTAGATTTTCTTTAGACAGTTACTTTTTTATTATTATTTTTTTCTGTGTGCAAAGTACAGGTGGTTGAACAGCAGTTTGGTGTGACATGAAAACAAGATGTGATTCCATTAGGGAAAGCTTTCGTTTGCTCTCTCGCTCTGCCTATGACAACGTGTCTGACATCTTAAAACACCACACCTAAACACAACACCGATCCAATGTGCCTGTGTGTGTGCGTGCGTTTCACACCAAATGTCAATGGTAGTCCATTTATCTCAATTGTGTCCTTGGATAAAGCTGGTTTAAGGAAATCCTAATGCATGTCATGTGTTTGACTCTGAGTAACTGATGTGAATTTGTTAACCTCAGAAGAAAGCATTTTACTTTTTATTATACTTTCATTATCATGGCTGAGAGTTTTGCAGATGTTCATGGCAAACTCCTATCTAAGCATGCCTGTACCAGTAAGTGTTTGTTTTTGTGAGGTAAAAAAATGTATTTTGGGCAATTAAACATAAAAGAGGATAGTTGTGGGTAAATGTGTTTTGTGCTGATAACTGCTTCAGTGCTTTTCCATATCCCTTGCCACTTTGAACAAATTGCAGCCTGACTTTATTTGGGGAAGGTAGGTGGCTTTGCCCGCTTTGCCCGCACACTGACCCATAACTACATTACCCATTGTGTTCAGGACCCTGGTCGACTCTGAGTGGTCCTTGACTCTGAAGGCTAGGTGACACCTTTGCCATGTAAAAAGACAGGTTTGATAAATGCATCCATGAGGAGCGGGAAACAAAAGGGGGGATTTTAGCCCATGTGATAATGAAAGCAGGGAAATTATGATTCAGTGTAATTATTACAGTTAGAAGGGTAACTATGTGCATGTGTTTTTATGTGTATTCCCCACTGAAATGGCTAGTTTAAACCACCATGAATTTTCATACTTGTCCAAGCTGGTTAGCTCTGATATAACTAGTAGATCAGAAAAAACATGTTTTTTCAGCATAACTTAGCTTGACTAGCATGGTCACATCAGTGAATCTGGCAGACCGGTGTTAAGTATTAAGTTAGTTGAGAAGCATGGCTACACCAGCATCCAATATTTATGTATGTATATTTATGTATGTATTTATTTAGCAATCACTCTTTGCTTGCGAAATACAAGCACATAGTTCAATTTAATACATACATGCATGCATAAAATAGTATGAATTTCTTTCTTAATATTTTGAAGATTGTTGGTAACCAAACAGATGATGTTCCCCATTGACTCCCATAGTTTTTCCCATACTATGGAAATCAATGGCTACCAGCAACTGTCTGGTTACCAACATTCTTGTGTTCAGCAGAAGAAAGAAACTCATACAGGCTTGGAACAACTATGTTATATGTAAATAATACACTAATCTGCTTAGCTGCATATTTATTTATTTTATTTTTTTAGGATTATGTGTTGAATAAAAAGTTGGCAGCATTCATCTGAAATAGAAATCATTTTATTTTTATTTTTTTTCTGTCACTTTACTATACTTACTGTCACTTTTGATCAATTTAATTAATGTATCATTGCACAATAAAAAAACCTACTGGCACAAAACTTTTGAAGAGCAAGTAAGTAAATGAATGAATGACATGCTAGAACAAATGCTATTTTGATGTCAAAGTTTTTTTGTTTTTGTTTTCGTAAAGACATGCATAAAAATAACAGACTACAGGTTTAGAATGCGATGAGAGTGACTAAGCAATTACCTAATTTATATTTCCAGGTGAACTATTCCTTTAAAGGAATTGCATGTTGGCATCCATGTTGCATTGTGTGTGTGTGTGTGTGTGGCCGCGCGCGTTTTTGTGACAAATGAGGACATTTGTATTTGTATAATGACAAAGGTAGACATAGGTATTAAAAGCAGGAAGGTGGACTTTTCAGGACAGTACCCCATGTCACACTTTCAAAAAACGCTTATAAAATCAACACAGAATGGAGTGTATGGAAATCTATAAATGCAGAAAGTTTCCTGTGAGGGGGAGGTTTAGGGGTAGGGTTGGTGTAGGCAATAGAATATACGGTCTGTACAGTATAAAAACCATTACGCCTATGGGGAGTCCCCATGTTTCACAAAAACAAACCCGTGTGTGTGTGTGTGTGTCATTAGAAAATCTTTAAAATGATAAATTACCTGTTTTTCACAATTAATTGTCTTGTACAATATGAATTCGAGACAGGCCAAAAATTATGATTTTTTTTTTTTTTTGGACTGTTGTACCACATACCCATCAGCTTTGATAACTTAAATAAGAGAATTGTTCCTTTCTTCCATCAGTGTTTCATCTCTAAACTCAATATTGCATGCGGTGGAGTCAAGGGCTACTTAATCATGAAGCCAGCTTGCTCTATTTCACTTACAATTACCCATGATACCCTGTGGACCCTGGCACATCTGTGTTAGTGGTCATACGGGAGGCCTTTTACTGGAATTGGCAGAGTAGATTCAGCCCCCAAGAGTCTCATAAAGCCTCAGATCAAATCAGCTCCTACCTTTCGCTCAGGTTCTGTCACACTTCATCTAAAGAAGCAGGCATATGCTTAACCTGCCATGCAGGAGCTGAAAAACATCTACTAATGCTCCATTTTAGACCTAAAAAGACCCAAAAGCAAAACTATGGGTTTGCAGTTATTATAAATGACCTACATTTCCTTTCTGATCTTAACCATAATCAAAAGACACGTTGATGCTTCATTGCTATGCTGCCAGGGCTATGAAATTAAAGATGTATATATATATAAATGTAACACGTTGTAAATTGCATACAGTGGCCTAAAGTATTAATACACTTAAGTCACATTTACAATGTCTGAATATCAAAGCATTATGATTAAAATATCAAAGCAATTGGCCTCTGCAACAAATGATGCAAAAATCTATTATAAGAATTAACATTGTTTCCTGCATTGTTGTACAGTGGTGTGAAAAGGTTTTTGCCCCCTTCCTGTTTTTTTAATTTTTTGCATATTTGTCACACTTAAAAGATTCAGATCATCAAACAAATTTTAATTATTACACAAAGATAATGCAAGTAAATACAAAATGCCGTTTTTAAATAATTATTTATTTTATTAAGAGAAAAAAGCTGTCCAAACCTACATGGCCCCACGTGAAAAATTAATTGCCCCCTCACGTTAAATCATGAAAAGAACTGCAATTAACCACATTATTTTAGAAAGCTGAGTTAAATTTCACTAGCCACACCCAGGCCTGATTACTGCCAGACCTGTTGAATCAAGAAATCACTTAAATAGAACCTGTCTGAAAAAGTGAAGCATGCTTAAATAGCAACAAATTATGCCGCGATCTAAAGAAATTCAAAAACAGATGAGAAACAAAATAGCTGACATGTATCAGTCTGGAAAGGATTATAAAGCCATTTCTAAGGCTTTGGGACTCAGCGAACCATGGTCAGAGCCATTATCCACAAATTGAAAAAACTTGGAACAATGGTGAACCTTCAAAGGAGTTGCCGGCCAACCAAAATTACAAGAGCGCAATGACGACTCATCCAAAAGGTCATAAAAGAACCCAGAACAACATCTAAAGAAATGCAGGCCTCACTTGCCACAGTTAAGTTCAGTGTTCATGATTCAACAACAAGAAAGAGACTGGGCAAAAACAGCACCCATGGGAGAGTTCCAAGGCAAAAGCTTGCAACGACTTGCCAATAATTGATGGAACCATGAATTCTGTGCTCTATCAGAAAATCCTGAAGGAGAATGTCTGGCCATCTGTTTGTGACCTCAAGCTGAAACGAACTTGGTTTTCTGCAGCAGGACAATGATCCAAAAAAAACCAGCAAGTCCACCTCTGAATGGCTAAAGAAAAACTAAATTAAGGTTTGGGAGTGGCCAAATCAAAGTCCGGACTTAAATCCGAAAACCAGGCCTCATGCTCGAAAAAACCCTCCAATGTGGCTGAATTAAAACAATTCTGCAAAGAAGAGTGGGCCCAAATTCATCCACAGCGATGTGAAAGACTCATTGAAAGTTATCGCAAACGCTTTATTGCAGCAAAGGGTGGCACAACCAGTTATTAGATTTAGGGGGCAATTACTTTTCACGTAGGGCCAGGCAGGTTTGGACAGCTTTTTTCCATTAATAAAATAAATAATCATTTAAAAAAACAGCATTTTGTATTTACTTGCATTATCTACGAGTAATATTATTGTTTGATGATCTGAATCTTTTAAGTGACAAATATGCAAAAAAAATTAAAAAACAGGAAGGGGGCAAAAACCATTTCACACCACTGTATATTCTAACTTGAGATATATATATAATATATATATATATTAATTTTTAGATATTTTTAATTAGTGCAATTATCTCCCAAAATTCTAAGATACAGGAAATTGTACTTCCATCTCACTGTTATAACTGTCACGGAGAGCGCTTCTGTTACTCTCTCTTCGGGCCACCAGAGGGCCCCATCACCAGAGTACTAGTTTCCTTCCCACACTACAATTCCCATCAGCCCTGCACCTGTCTCTGATTATTCCCCCACACCTGTTCCCTATTATGTTAGACTATTTAATGAGCTCTGTCACCCAGGTTCACTGCGAAGTCTTGTTTTGCCTTGGTGAACATTTCTGAGCGTTATTCCGGTTACATTGGACTGCCTTCTGTTATTACCTCTGCCTGCCTTTCCCTCGTGTTGTTTGCCGCCTGCCTACTGAACTTGTGCTCTGGATACTGGACTATCGACTTTGGATTGCCGCCTGCCCTGACCTAAGACCGTCTCAGTTTCCGAACGATATCTGCCTGCCCAGATCTCAGGTCTGTCTATGATCACGATTCTGTCTACTCTACGATACTGCCTTATCTGTGTCTTGATCTCTGCTTGTCTGATTAAGTTTCAAATAAAACTGCAAATGGATCCCAGCCGTGCTGATGAATCATTACAGAAGACTTCGCCAAAACATGATCCAGCAGCGATCTATCACCTCTCTTCAGAGCTGTCAGCACAAGCGACACAACTAGCCACTCATCATCATCAGCTGCAGAGGTTGACTGTACTCACCGAGGAATTAGTCAAGACGTTACAGACACTGCACATTTCTCCACCCGAGCCTTCAGTGCCTCCGACTAACACAGCTCTAGCGGTCACCTCAGCGCAAGCTTCCAACGTGAGTCCCCGCTTAGCTTTCCCTGAAAAGTATGACGGTAATCCAGCTCAGTGCAAGGGATTTCTTCTCCAATGCACCCTGTTCGTTAACCAACAGTCAGCCCTGTATGCAACAGAGGAGGGGAGGATTTCGTTTGTGTGTTCTCTTCTCACCGGTAAAGCGCTGGAGTGGATGACGGCAGTATGGAGGGAGGACAAATCTCCTTTCCCCTCATTTACAATCTTTCTTCAACGTTTCCGGGAGGTCTTTGAACATTCAAGGGATGGACGGAGTGCAGATGAACAGTTGCTCACACTGACGCAGGGGAGGCGAACGGCTGCGGAATATGCTTTGTCTTTTCGTACACTCGCCGCACAAACAACATGGACCGAGGATCCTCTGAAGGTACATTTCAGGAGAGGTTTAAGTCCCGAATTACAGACAGAATTAGCATGCCGAGATGAGGGGAGGACTTTAAATCAGTTTATGGAGCTCTCTATTCAGATTGACAATCTTCTCAGATCACGACGCCCCTCGACAAGGACAACTACTATGACTGTTTCTGACACCCACAAACCCATGCAGGTCGACGCCTATCACCTCTCGCCTGAGGAGAGAGATCGTCGCATTAATCACCATCTCTGCCTCTATTGTGGTGAGCCAGGCCACATGAGACTGTCATACCCCGCTCGCGCTCGCAGAGACCCCACTACTCGGGTGAGTGTCCCCATTCTAGCTCTCAATGTTGATAACTGCATTACGGTTCCTGTCACCATCACTCTCTCTACAAGAACTGTCTCCGCACGTGCCATGCTAGACTCTGGGGCTGCTGGAAATTTTATGTCATTGGATTTTGCTCGAGAGTACCGGATCGCTTTAATAGAATGTCTTTCTCCTTTGGCAGTTGAGGCGGTCGATGGACGACCGCTGGGCACAGGAAAGATAACTCATATGACAACGAAACTTAGGATGACAACCGGAATTCTTCATCAGGAGACCATTCAATTTTACATAATTTCTACCTCTCATGCACCTATCATTCTAGGATTACCATGGCTCCGCAAGCATAACCCACACATCTCCTGGCAAGAATCTCAGATAATCAGCTGGAATGATAACTGTTTTCCTCGCTGCGTTCAGAATACCACTCCTCTTCATCTTCAAGCTGTTAACGTCACAGAGACTGACTACCCGGGGCTCCCCACTGTCTATCATGACCTAGGGGAGGCCTTCAGTAAACTCAAAGCCTCTCAACTGCCTCCTCACAACCTCCGACTGCGCTATCGACCTTCTGCCCAACTCTAGCCCCCCAAAGGGTCGTATATTTCCCCTGTCACAACCAGAATCCGAAGCCATGAACAGCTACATTCAGGAGGAACTGGCTAAAGGCTTCATCCAACCCTCCACTTCACCAGCGTCCACTGGGTTTTTCTTCGTTAAGAAGGAGGGCGGTCTCCGTCCTTGTATCGATTATCGTGGCCTCAATGAGATGACTGTTAAATTTCGTTACCCACTACCCTTAGTACCCTCTGCACTGGAACAGCTGAGAACTGCCCAATTCTTCACCAAGCTGAATTTACGCAGTGCATTTAATCTCATTCGGATTCGGGCGGGTGATGAATGGAAAACTGCTTTCTCCACGACCACTGGGCACTATGAATATCGGGTTATGCCCTTTGGCCTAGTCAACAGTCCATCTATATTCCAGTCATTCATCAATGACGTCTTCATGGATATGCTCAACAGGAATGTCATCGTATACATTGACGATATTCTGGTCTATTCTGAAACCCTTGAGGAGCATATCCAACATGTCAGGTCTGTTCTCAAACATCTAATCCAGCACCAACTGTACGCCAAAGCAGAGAAGTGCAAGTTTCATCTGACATCCCTCTCTTTCCTGGGCTACGTGATTAGTCAGGAGGGAGTAGCCATGGATGAGAACAAGGTCAATGCAGTCCTAAAATGGCCACTACCATCTACCATTAATGAACTGCGACGTTTCCTGGGATTCGCCAACTTCTATCATCGCTTCATCAGAGGTTTCAGCTCCGTAGCTGCTCCTCTCACAACCATGACAAAGAGGGGTTCTAGTCATCTTCACTGGTCACCTGCTGCCCGCGAGGCCTTTCAGGAATTGAAGCAACGATTCACAACCGCTCCCATCTTACACCACCCTGACCCCAGTTTGCCATTCATAGTAGAGGTTGACGCTTCCAACATCGGACTCGGGGCAGTGCTGTCCCAACGTCGGGGCTCACCTACTAAGATGTTTCCATGTGCGTATTATTCTCGCAAGCTCAGTCCAGCGGAGAGAAATTATGACATTGGTGACAGGGAGTTGTTGGCCATTAAAGCTGCACTCAAGGAATGGCGTCATTGGCTGGAGGTAGCAAGACATTCACTCACTGTTTTAACCGACCATCGTAACCTTGAGTACTTGAGAACGGCTAAGAGACTCAATCCACGGCAGGCTAGGTGGTCTCTGTTTTTCTCCAGGTTTGACTTCTCTGTTACCTATCGGCCAGGTTCCAAGAACACAAAGGCAGACGCCTTGTCTCGGCAGTTCGAGAGGGATTCTGACTCCAATAGGCCTGAACACATAATCTCCCCAGCACTTATCATGTCACCTATCCAGTGGGACATCATTACCGAGATAGAGCAGGCGAATACCGAACACACCGTCCCTGCCGAATGCCCCCAGGATAAGTTGTTTGTTCCCGTACCTCTTCGAGAGAGAACGATCACACACATTCATGCTTCGCTCAGCTCAGGACATCCAGGTATTAATGCAAAAATCCAACTACTTCAGAACCGGTTCTGGTGGCCTTCACTGAGAAAGGATACTATTCGTCTGATTCACAAATGCAGGGTTTGCAACACACAGAAACCATCCCACCTACTACCAGCAGGACTCCTTCACCCGCTACCCATTCCACAGCGCCCCTGGTCTCACATTGCCATAGATTTCGTCACCGACCTACCTAGTTCCAATGGCTTTACCACAATCCTTTCTGTAATTGACCGTTTCTCAAAGGCCTGTCGCCTCATTCCTCTGCCGAAATTACCCACCGCTCTGGAGACGGCTGAACACTTATGTAATCAAGTCTTCCGCTTCTATGGTTTACCGGAGGATATCGTTTCCGACCGGGGTCCCCAGTTTACCTCCCATTTGTGGGCCGCTTTCTTCAAGGCCCTGGAGATCAATGTAAGCCTCACCTCAGGCTACCACCCACAATCCAATGGTCACGTAGAGAGACTCAACCAGGCGCTTACCCGGTTCCTTCGTTCATATTGTAGTCAAAATCAACAGGATTGGAGTCGTTATCTCATGTGGGCCGAATACGCTCAACTCTCTCCGCAAGCCCTCTACGGGGTTAACCCCATTTCAGTGTATTCTGGGATATCAACCACCCCTGTTTCCCTGGTCAGGAGAACTGTCTAATAATCCTACAGTCAATGACTGGATTCAGAGAAGTGAGGAGACTTGGAATCAGGCTCATCATCATTTACAACAGGCTGTAAGACGTCAGCGGATTCAGGCTGATCGGCATCGCCGTCCCAGCCCAGAATATAGTGTTGGCCAGTGGGTATGGTTATCCACTCGTGACCTCAGTCTCCGTTTGCCATGCCGTAAGCTCAGTCCCAGGTACGTAGGCCCTTTCCAAATTATTCGTCAAATTACCCCTGTATCTTTTGAATTGGCCTTACCTAATCACTTCCGTGTTTCTCCCACATTTCATGTCTCCCTGTTGAAGCCCGCTGCTGGCCCCGGTGAGGGAGGAGAGGAGGCGCCCGAGGACCAGGGTCCCCAACCCATAACGGTGGAGGGCGAGGAGATCTATCAGGTGCGAGAACTGCTCGACTCCAGACGCCGGGGGAGAACTCCCCAATATCTGGTCGACTGGGAGGGTTACGGTCCAGAGGAAAGGTCCTGGGTGAATGCAGACGACATTCTAGATCCCAGTCTTATGGAGGAGTACCACCGAGACCATCCGGAAAGACCGGCTCCCAGACCACGCGGAAGACCCCAGCGTCGACCACCTCCTCACTTCCGGAGCCGTTCGCAGGGGGGGGGCTCTGTCACGGAGAGCGCTCCTGTTACTCTCTCTTCGGGCCACCAGAGGGCCCCATCACCAGAGTACAAGCTTCCTTCCCGCACTACATTTCCCATCAGCCCTGCACCTGTCACTGATTATTCCCCTACACCTGTTCCCCATTACGTTAGACTATTTAATGAGCTAGCAACCGTTCACGCGAAACGAAAGTCTGTTTGCATTGTGTGAACATTTCTGAGGCGTTTATTCGGTTACATTGACTGCCTTCTGTTTTACATATGCTTGCCTTTCCCTCGTTGTGTTTGCTGCTGAATATTGTACTTGTGCTCTGGATACTGGACTATCTACATTTGGATTGCCGCCTGCCCTGACCTATGACTGTCCCAGTTTCCGAATGATTTCTGCCTGCCCTGATCTCAGGTCTGTCTATGATCACGAATCTGTCTACCATACGATACTGCCTTATCTGTGTCTTGATCTCTGCTTGTCTGATTAAGTTTCAAATAAAACTGCAAATGGATCCCAGCCATGTTGATGAATCATTAAAGTTAAGATGTGAAGCACTGAAAATCTATGTGCTCTCTCTAAGAAAATATTTTAATCTAAAAGTTCTTACACCAAGATGTCAAATCTGTTACCACAATATCAAAAAGTAAACAGATTTTTTTCATTGATCACACTTTGTGTTATTTAAAAGTATTTTAATCATGATTTTATTAGTGCCATGTGCTCTTAGCATTTATGCTAGGAAGTGGAGTTTTTGGCAAAAAATAAAGAAAATTGTCAATTCTGTTACTGTCAAACTCCGTTACCAAGGTAGAGTAACAATGCTGACAATGCGTAACAGAATTGACAGTCCATCGGACAATTATGTCAATTCTGTTACTTTACAATTCTGTTACTTAAAGGGTTAACTCTGTTTATGAACTATTTTCACACAAAAAAACAATAAAATTGTTGTTTAAAATCATTATTGGTTTATTTTTGCACCCTTATAATATTTCAACAACATTTATTTTTTTAACTGGATATTGTATATAATACATTTTCAGATTCCAAATGGATGGTTCTGTGAAGACATAGGTATTTGTATTTATTTTTTTAAGGTATGCATAGGTGAAATATTATCTGTTTCAAGTAATGGAATGTAAGGACTGTTTGTCTAATGAAACAAGAAGGATTTTCCCTGTTATGATTTATTGTTATTTCTACACATTGGCTAATTTGTCCGTAACAGAGTTGACAAACAATACCATAATCTGTAATAAAAAATCTGTTTTTTCATTAAAAGTAAAAAAAGGAAGTAACTTGTGTTTGGCAAGCACTGAATTATTCAAATTAAATATGTTTTCAATAAGATACTGAAAATAAATCTGTTAGTGAAAAGTTTTTTTCTTAACTTCCTGCAATGCCAAATGTATCTCCAATTATAGAATCACCCATGTATGCATGTATGTGAAATATAAATATTTTGTAATATTATAATTGTCTTTGCTGTACCTTTTGATGAATTTGATGCATCATTGCTAATTAAAAATATTGATTTCTAAAAAAACTAAAATGGCAGTGTATACTTCTTGCGAAAATCTTAGTCAGAATATACATAGCTAATTTTACTATGGCCATCAAAGATGAAAGATATTTGGCCCACCTACTTGTGTAGTTCCAGGATCTTCCAGCAGGGACAAATACAACCCAACCAGTCGAATCTTGACAATCTGGTCTACATCTATAATCTTAGACTTGCTCTCAATCATGTAGCAGATCAATCTTGTGTCTGCTGTATGTAATTGAATGGAATCAGGGCTTGTTATAATAGAGAAAATCCATCTGGAAAGAGATGTCCTGCCTTACATATTTGCAGGAACAAACAAGAAGCTTTGGAGCCAGTCCCAGATCTAAATCCAGAAAGCACAGAGGTGATCAGGTGTAACGCAGACAGCACCAGCACACATGGTTTCGCCCGTATACTGCTTTAATAAGCAGGCTAGTTTAATGAGATAATTGGCTATGTGCAGTTTTGCGCTCTTCCTTTGGCAGCCACTAGCTTCCCATTAGCCGTCTCTGTTCTAAACGCATTATAATATTCAGCTGATGACTGCCTGCATCTAATGTCTCATGAGCTCTTGGGCAAGGCAAATTCAATTTCTGTGCCATAAAAATGCTTCTGAAATAATCCAATCCCATGCAGGCTCATCTCTTCACTGCCTGCTCTTTCAGGCAAACGCTGCTGATGCTGAATACTAAATGCCTGGCGTTTTACCGACTCTCTATCCCTGTGCACCCAGCATCAAGGCGTCAGAAGGCCCCGTTAGAATGAGCCTGTGATGAGCCTCCTCAGCTGAACGGAGGAGCCAGCCGAGCTCAACTCTGGAGATCGATAATGTTCTCTTGGAGAGCCTGTGGCCCACTTTCCGAGGAGACACTGCTTTAATCTTCTAGGAAAACGATAATGCGTTTATCCTGCCTCTTATATTAGTATTCGAATGACGAATCTGCGCATCCCCAACAGTGCTGCGCATTACTTTCAATATATGTGACGGTCTTTATATATCCCAACTCAAACTGCTTTATGTTCTAGATGACAAGAGCAACACAATTATGATGGAAAGAATTGAAAATAAACACGTGGAAAGAAAATTGGTAATGTAAACAAACACAACTATTACTTTTAAAGCTGCCACCGATTCACAAACAAGACTTCTCTCTTTATTTACTATGAATTTTGACTGACTCTAACTGCGACAACACCATTTGTTCTGCTTCAAGCCCAACTCCATCATAATGTACACACTTTAAAGAGGTAATGAGATTACTTAGAGGAAAAAACTGAAGAAAAAAAACTGTATTATTTTATAAAGCATTTGGGTGGGACATACTTTACAAGATATACTGTTATATGTTGTATAATATATATATATATATATGGGTTTTTAACAGTAAATGTGATGTAAATCAAATCAGAAACAAAAAAAATTTACGAGTTGCATTTCCATTTATACAAAAAATTGGTTTCAGTCAGTCCTCAAATTTAATTGCCCAAGTGGCATTTCAAAAGTGTAAATTCATGCATTTTGCTCAATCTGTTATGAATTTGCACAAATGGTCCCTTATGAAAACATGATTTGTAGGTAAAATGTCCCTCAAGATTAAATTTAGGGTGGACTTTAATGACGACTGTCGTACATTTTGGACAAGCTGTTATGAAGTATTATAATCTGACGCATGAGAAAATGGACGAATTGTAGGTAAAAGCTAATTGGTATTGGACATAATTTGAATTTAATAATAGTTAAGCTGGGAGTACAGTTTAGTTTGAATGCATTTTGTACAATCAAAGAACAACAATGAAGCTAGCTACTAATGTAGCTCACACAAACTAAATTCCCCATAATTCTCTGTGCCAGCCAAGAACGGTAAAACTTCAGTTACATATGCACATTATGTATACATTATTTCACTAGCTTTTTGACAAGAAGTATAAAAAAGATAAACATAAATGAAATTGTCCAACGCCAATTTTATTCCAGCCAAATATGACTTCTGAACTCATAAGTAGGAACTTTCCAGGAGCTCTTCAAGGGTCAGCAGTCCTGTGCTAAATGAAAACTACATGTATACTTGCTGATGTCTCTTGCTAGTAATTGGGAATACATGGACACAGTGTAATGAAAATATTCAAGTGAGATATGTCACATTTCAAAATGAAGTCAAGAATCTGAAGCATCTATGAGATGCTAATTGCCTGTAAGGAGAAAGTTGGACTAACGTGGCAAGAGGAGCCAGTTTGCTAACAACTATCTAAAGAAAAAATCCAATATTTTACTGGTTTCCAATATTTATGGTTCAAACCATGTACATTCTGTCTTTCCAAGGTGACTTCATTTTCAAAGCAAGATACTGTGTTCATTACATTCATCAGAATCATCATGTCGGTAGCCAAGCATTATAAATGATTACATTTAAACTGAGGTACTTGTCTACATTTTAAAACCATCCTTGAATGATTAAATGCACCATTATTTGCCGTCTGGAACATTTTGAAAGCACAAGCTAAGTGGAGCAGCCTGTGATATACTCACTGAACATTTAGGAAGTGTGTTTTGAGACTTGCTTTAGAGCGCTACCAAGGGATTGTGGCAATGAAAATAAAATAAGGCGGGCAATTATGTACTTTCAGAACAAAAAGACTGCTCTGACTTCAACAAAAAAACAACAGCGGTGGCATATTGTTGTTCTCGCTTGAGCTCTGTTGAGTTTTATTTGATCTGAGTCAAGTATAAATGGCTCTCAACTCTTCTGATTATAGAAATGTTGAAGAATCAGTCTGCGACACGTCTCGGGTTGCCTTTCAAAAACACTCGAGGGGGTTCGCTGCTATGACAGCTCAGTGTTGTTATTGAAAATAAATAAAGATCCTTTATTTGCTCTAAGATTCACTGAGTCAAACACTCAGTCTAATCTAAAGCAGCAAGGACTTTTGAGAAGAGAGTTTATTCATAACAGTTATTCTGAATCCCACCCAGGTAAACGTTTGCTGCAGATCACACATCTTCCAGGGGGTTTATATTTATTTTATGAAGTAGCTTATGTGTAAATCATTAATGCCTTTTATTGAAACATCTGTATTATCTCTCTGCAAATTCTAATTAGGCAAAGCTGAGCAGAGTAAACCAAAATTAGCTTCCAGGTATTAGAATAGTAATCTTTCTCTTTTTGCATGATGCTGTTCAGTGTTGCCAGATTGGGTTGATTTTCATGACATTTTGAATTGTGAGTGGGTGAACACAATCTGGACTGGTTTGCCATTTAAAAAATATATAATATATTCCATTGCTTAACACTGTAAAGCCTACTGTATTATATCGTATACGCACATTTTGAAAACCTCTACATTATCAACATATTAAAACTTTGCTGAAAAACCTGTTGTACATAATCTGCTACATGCCTTCTGTTATCTGATTGATATTTAGCTTTTAGTAGCAATTAACAACCGTTTGTTGTGGTGAACAGATCTTGTTTACAGCAACATTTTACAGAAATTGTATTTAGTAAACATCATAACCACACTTACTTCAAGCTCCATATTCTCATATACTTATTTGTGTTTTTCTGACAATTATCATACTTTACTGGGTTAGTTATATAGCTCAAATTTGAAAATAATGGTACGAATGAACCTGAACAGCCAGATGCATTTACGCTTGGCCAGGTTTCATTCAGACTTTCTTGAATATTTAGACTTGGTCATACACTCTAAAAAATGCTGGGTTGTTTCAACCCAATGTTGGGTCAAATATGGACTAACCCAACTGTTGGGTTAAAAAGTTAATTTAAAAATGTAACCAAAATTTAACCCAACAGTTGGGTTAGTCCATATTTGACCCAACATTTGGTTGAAACAACCCAGCATTTTTTAGAGTGTATAATGATTGGATAGCTGATCAGTAAAAGTGTAAATATCCCCGCTGATGTGTCATTAGCCAACGGTGCATAAAGAGATACAAAGTTACCGGGTTTTTCTGATGCCAAAATAATTGCATCTTTGTATAATCTGTAGTTCTCCTGTGAAGTATCTGGATGCAGTGCAGTATAATTCATCATCATAGACATGACATGAATATCTTTAAAAATATCCCCATATTGGTTTTCTATGAACTGTATAGCATCTCAATATAATAAAACCATTGTATTATGCGCTGCATTCAGTGCCTTTACAGTATCTGCAATGCATTAAATATGTAAATATGGCCTGTGTGTCTTGTAATACTTGCTGCTCTTTTGACATGACCTGGTCATTGACCATTATGTCTCTCTCACTATGAGGCAAATATTTGTCTCTGTGTTCTGACACTTACAGCATAGATTAGTGCATGTGCAAGGCCAATGAAATGGCCTACAATTAGCACTTAAGGGCAAGTAGGAATGTATTATTTCAATAATATTGCCTAAAAATGCTGTTGCCAGTAAAACAGACCTGCATCCCATAAATATCACAGTGTTTCCGAGTGTAATGTCACTTTTTTTATTACACGTCTTTATGGAATTGCAAATTAGTTTTATCTATCTATCTATCTATTTATCTATCTATATATCTATCTATCCATCTAATCACATTCTAAACACACTAGCAATAGTAAATTAAAATGTTTTTTAATAAAGTGTTAAAATCAGTTTTCTTTTTTTTTTAGGATAGGAAGAAATTAAATCAAGGACACTTAAGAATTGAAATGAAAAACAGTTGATAGTTGGATTGCTCATTTACATCTCATTACCATGCTTGCATTAAGGCATAGTTATCAGAAATTCCTCACAAATTAAAGTTATTGCCAATCTCAGATGCGAGAAAGAAGACAGAAAAAACATGAAACGCAGTTCAAAGGCCTCCTGAAATTTTTGTGTGCAGCCAAGAAGAATCAGAGGATTTTTGTCTTTAAATAGCTTTTCAGGTGGTGCTGGGCTGAAAGTCTCACCGGTGTCACAGATAGCGGGAATATCAGCGCTCTTCCCCGGCCAGCTCCAGTCAAAGTGACACGTTTGACTGACTGCAGAGGAATGAAACTCAAAGCTGTGCCCCGTCCACTGGCCACACACCACACTGACAGCACACGGCTCTGCTTGACAGCGATAACATGGACTTTGATCTAAATCCCCACTGTGTGTTTAAAAGATGCTGCTACAGCTGTTAAAGTCGAAGGAAGCCGGTGAGCGAGGGCAGAAGGGATCAGAAAACTTGCTCCTGAAGTTTTGCCCACTGAAGCATTTGTGCTAGTTAAACTGCCCAGGGGTTGGAGAGTTGGGTCATGTGCATTGTCAGAAACAGCTATTTATGATTCAAGAGGTATATCTTTAAGATAGAGAGCCGGCTTCCTCAAAACCAATTTAGTGGAGGGAGAGAATATGATCCGATTATGTTAACTACCTTCTTAATCCCCGTTCATGCAAACAACACCATTATGCTGTATTGTTGATCATAGTGTGCATTCTAACTATTTGATGCCCTAATATTATTAGCTGTAATAGTTTTTTTTTTTTTAAATATGACCACAAAATAGATGCATGTATTGCATAAAGTTGCACTTTTCTCAACAATGTCTCTTTGCTGGACATGTCAACAATTGGTGAGCGTGATTTGACCAAGTACAACATGTTCCTGGATCAACATTCCAATCAACCAATCAGAATTGAAATATAACTTTTCTGAAAATGTCTGTTTTAGGCTTACGATCAGGGTTAGGTGCTTCTACACCCTTGTTAATCAGCTATCATTTCCCACTGATTTTAGGAATAAATTATGGGTAGGGTTAGGTTTAGGGGTAGGGATTGGGCTAAGTCTATATTTTTGGACAATAATGTTGATCCAGGATCATCAAAAGATGTTGATCCAGGAACATGTCTGTCTTGGCAAAATCACGGCGACCTCAACAATTATAGCAATGGATGCAATCACTCATCTGATGGGCTCCCACAAAAACTGTTTCTCTGTCGCTTCAAATCAACGTCAGTCTGCTTGTTTATCAGTACTTTTTTTTATTCAGCTAACTGCTTTATTAGATCCAGCTGAAAGTATGTGCATTATTTTAGAATAAAATTACTAGTGTGTGTGATTTAAATGCAGTTTTACCTCATCTTGCCCAAAAACCGAGGGATGCCCTACTTTTTAGGTAAGTGGGTCACGCTTTAGCACATAATGACAGTTGATCAATGGAGAGATGTGCTGTTAAATAACATTATGCTAAATCAGTGCTCATCAAGAGCTCAGATGAGTGTCAGAGAGCTGAGATTCTTACAGGCAGAAGCAAATACGAGGTGCTGCTATCACTCCATGATTTTAAGTAAATTTGCATTTGATTGCAGACAGGAACCAGACATCCCAGACTGGAATATTTATATACGAAGGGGATTTGATTTAAAGGGACAGATCACTCAAAAATGGAAAAACCACTTGTACTTAGTTTCTTGCAATTCTCAATTCTGATATAAACTGATTTGACTGATATGACCTTTTTTATAAACTCTGAATTCTGACCTTTTCTCACAATTCTGTTCCAGCACAGAATAAAAAATATCCAATATATCTGAGTTTACATCTTGCAATTTACAATTCTTTTTTTTTCTTTCTTTTTTTTCCCTCAGAATTGTACCTTGTTTTTTTTCCATGGTGAAAACGGGCTTCCATACATCCATGAAAGTGTTGTAATTATTCATTAAAATTCATATTTTTTGTTGTTAATTCAAATAAAGTTTAAATAAAATATATCAGATTAAAAAAAACGTAAACTTAAAAAAGAAAAATAACAATTAGAAATAAGTTAAAGTACTAAAAATACTATTGAAATAAAATATGCTAAATAAATAAACAAATGCATGCATACTGAAAATAAAAGCTCATTCAAAATATTAATATAATATTATGATATTATGTAAATAATATCACCCCATTCATGTCACTCTAAACATGTATGCCTTCATTCAGTCAGACAAAAGCCTGTTTTCCATACAATGAAAGAGATTGGGGATGCTGCGGAGCTCCAATCAATCAATCCGTAAAATGTAAATATATTTTTTTTAAATCACAATAATAATATGATAAATGTGTTTCTTACTGATCATCATGAGCAATATTCCTACATCTACTAAAGATAGATTTGTATGACTAAAAGTTAATTGCTTAAATCTTCACTTTCACTATTGTTCTAAAATGCATTTTTGTTTGATATGATGAGGGTGAGTATTTTATTTATTTTTTTAATCATTTAATCTTTGAACATTTCTCAGTTCTGCTCCAAGCAGCCCCCCCAGCGCTGCATATTTTAGCTGTCCTACAAATCTGAAGCACATGATTCAGCTCATGGAGCCACTACTAATGAGCTGATATGTTTAATCAGGTTTGTTAAACATTGGACACGTCCGAGATGTGTAGCGCTGGGGAGGATCCCAGGAGCACAACTGAGAAACACTACGAGCATCGGGCGTCAAGTTAATATGCATTACTGAAGTGTGGAGTCTGTTCTGCCGGCTTAACATCTGCTTAACATTAATGATGGATTGTAAGACGTATTTAAGTTAAAGTGCAGATATGTGTCAATTTATACTCAATCAAATGTACACAACCAAAAATATTTGAGTGAAAATAAAAGTGTATCTACATTTAATTTTACTTAATTATTTAAAGGTTAAAAAACACTTTTCTAAGCTTTCTAAACTAATTTTTGAATGAAACAAAAGGCAGTAGATGTTTTCTCATTTTAATATTTTTGACACAAAATCTTCACAGAGAGCGAGAGACAGAAAGAAAGAAAGAAACTGCCGAAAATGTAGTCTGTTAATTCAAGTTGCACCCTTTGCAGATCATTTTCTTTAAACTGAACTCTGTAAACCTTCATGTGACGTAGAACTAACAATTGTTTTTCTGATGGAACACCGAAAATGTTCAAATGTGCCAAATCACAAGTTTATTCGTTTAGGTTAAGACTGTGTATTACAAATGTATGTATTTGCCAGTGGTGGGCCGTCAGGGCCAGCAAAGCCTTCTCTGCTGGCCTAAACACTATCAGAATCACTGATTTAGTTTTAATATATTTTTCCATGAATGTGTATTAAATTATTTCCAATAGTCTATTCTCTTCATTTCATAGCTTTTCTCTTGGTTGCACTGCTTCCAGCAGTGTATGTTTATATTAGAGCTTTTATCCAATCATATTTCAGCAATCGTGTTGCCAGGGTCAAAGAAATCTGCCTTAAGGCCTTCAGAATCAACAGTGCAGGCGTCTGTTAGCTTAACTCAATGGCATTGAAACCGTTGCTTTAACCAATCAGATTTCGAGTTGGCAGCACCAGGGCCATCTAGCTGGCTAACGATAACGTCAGCATTTTCTCGTCCTTTGATTGGATGGTCAGCATACTAGCTAGCAAACAGCACCACTGTAAATCATTTTATTAAAACTTAGTAAAACTTTTATTACTGTTTCTCAGGTTTAGATTTTCAGTGCATTTTGAAAAAAATATTTGCCTACTATATTTAGTCAATCTAAAAACAGTAGTCCTAATGACTGCGAAAAACAAGCACACACCTCCTCGACACCGGCTCTGTGAAAGACTCGTGAAGATGAAAAACCACTAGAGTATGGTAGGTTCATTTTCATTTTTGACTCGTTTATCACTTAATGCGTTGTATGCTGATGTTATTTGCGCGATATAAAGCCAGGTTTAAGTTTCCGTAAGAATATCTCAGTTTCCCCGAGTGGAGCTGTATGAACCGGTCTTTTCCTCCGGCCGCAGCGCCGCTGGCAGAGACAGACCAGCGGGGAGATGAGAGTCACAGAGGTACGTTAAAACACATCTATACACTTTTCTTCATCGTCTTGTATGAATTATTTTAATGTTACTTGCTCACTTTCCTAGTAAAGCTGTGCTAACCAGTATTTTCCTCCCGCAGTGCGCTGGCAGACCGGCGGGGAGACTCGTGAAGACGAAATAAAGCAGTAAGAGAACGTTAAATTGTTAGGTCAACTTTAAAACACATGTAATCACCTTATTTGTTTTATACCAATGCTATCTGTAAGGTATAAATGCGTTTGGGTGAATAAATGTCTGTAAGAATGATGATCAGGTTGTTAGGTTAATGCTTCAGCTACAGATGATGTGTTGCGCAATTGTTAATTGGGTTTCTTTCTTTAGTAATGCCATTCATTCTCGCTACATAAGATACGTGTCTGTTATGTAGTCCCCTGTTATACTGCATTACTGTGTAATATTTATGGTTTCTATAGCCGTGGCATCATTATGATGGTATGAAGAGATGGATTAATTTATGTAGGACGCCACTGAAGGCCTTGGTGTAAAATGCACGGCCCGCCACTGGTATTTGCATGTATGTGTGAACATATGTATTGTATATGTACAGGTAATTCAAATACATAAATCTTATATCTATGCCTAAATAAATTTGGAGTGCAGTTGCTATTTCATGTTCCTCATCCTTTAATTGGTCAGAAGACCACAGGCAGGTGATGAAAGAAGAACTCACATTCCGTACTTGTGTCATGTCATATTACATCTTACAGCAGTGAAAATCTCCCTGTCCCCGTCACGGCTCTCTCCTGCAGACACTTCCAAAAGCTCTTTGTGTTCAACACGTCTCCGGCCAAAAAACATCAAAATAACCTGCCAAATCAAAATTCATAGCCTCTTCCCACCAGACCGAGCGAAACTCGCTCCTGTGAAGCATGAATCAGCCTTGTTGATCCTGATCAGAGTCATGCTACTGAAGACAAGAGCTTGTCTGCTTTACCTTAACCAGCTGTGATAGTTAACATTTAGGACAACCACCTTTCTGTCACAAAACTAGTCTTTGATCTTGCATAAAAATAATTGCCACCTAATTTATTTACATCGACAAAGAATGCCGAAACCAGATTTCTGACAGACGCTGACGTGTAGAGCATTCGACGTGTTACTGACACCCTCGGTCTCCATTACTTTTGTCTGCCTATTTTTGTCTGCCCATAAAGAAAGACTTCCCTTGCACTTCCAGTTTCATTTCCCTCTCTTTGAAGTGCACGCCACCTTCAAAGATTGGAATTAACTCCGAGAGCTGATGTTTTGGATGAGACTCACATGAAAAAGAATGTTTGAGATGACTCGTAGCGGTGTTACTGGCAAATCTGTGCAGTCAATTTTGAGGAAAAAGCTTCACATAACAACAGCTGAAAATTATTGTAGACATTGGCTCCTGGCAGTATCCGTGAGGGAAATGATGTATCTAAGGAAAATGGGCCTGATGCTGCAGAACATACAGTATGTGCAGGTTTGGAGGCAATAATAAAGAAGTTTAGAAACTGTGCTTGATTCTTCAGTACTGGGGGAAAAAAGCTACAAGAAAAGTGACATGACTTCAAAAAGTACAAGTACAAGCAATTTATTTTGCATTAATCACTTCAACATTCATCCACAACAGGATGGAACCTACACAGTTTCTTCCATTTTCTCATAAAATGTGTATATTTAATCATCATTTAAGAACAATATACATACATAAGTTGAAACTTTTCCATCAAATTCTGAAATGTATGAAATAACAGTATTATATTGACCACTGTCAACTATCGATATTATCAACCCTTTAAAAAAACATATTGATCGATCGCTATACTTGACATGACAATACAAAATATCAACAAATAACACCAGATATCTATTATAAACATTGACAAATCTGATATTTAGTTTATATTAGTAATACACTGAAAATATGAAGAAAAAAAATACTTTTGCTGTTGACAAAATAAGCATAAGTTGAAAATTCCAAATTATTATTTTATTTTATTTTATTGTGTGCAACTAATAAAATGTATATTAAATATATTTGAAAATGAAAGGAATTATCTAAAGATCTCACAAAATATCTTCACAATTTGGGTGACAGGGGGTAATAATAATAAGAATAATAAAAAACTATAAGTCTCACTAGCGACTATGAGATGTTCTTGAACTTATAGCGGATGAAAAATACAAAACGTGAAGGCTGACTGTCTTTTGCCTGCTTTTATAAATGCTTTCAGAAATATCTGATGGTCTTGACCATTAGTAACACAGCTATAAAAAGAATGAAGAAACTCATCATAATAAAACCAAACTATTTCATGCGAGAAGATCTGCAATGAAATATGAGGGTACCGTTCTATTGTGTGATTAAACCTGTGATGTAGAAATAAACAAACAATATAAGGATAGCTAATATCGCATTTTACAGCTGAGTTCACCTTGATTGGAGTGATTTGCATGATCTAGCTTTCTCAATTATTTACCTGTGTAAGAGCGCTGTGAGATGTGTTCAGCATACATGTCACAAGTAAACCTTGCAACTTTTTTTTTTTTCCTTTGGCACCAAAACACCTTTTTGTTTTGCATTCCACTATGTTTGATGTCTAAGACTTTACACATAGGACCACAAAAGCAGTCTTAGTCGCTGGGGTATATTTGTAGCAATAGCCAAATACATTGTATGGGTCAAAAATATAATTTTATTTTACGCCAAAAATCATTAGGATATCAAGTAAAAATCATGTTCCATGAAGATACTTTGTAAATCTCCTACCGTAAATATATCGAAACTTCATTTTTGATTAGTAAAATGCATTGCTAAAAATTTCATTTGGACAACTTTAAAGACGATTTCTCAATATTTAGATTTTTTTTTTTGCACTCTCAGATTCCAGATGTTCAAATAGTTATATCTCGACCAAATATTGTCCTATCATAACAAACCATCAATGGAAAGCTTATTTATTAAGCTTTCAGATAATGTTAAATCTCAATTCAAAAAGATTGACACTTAAGAATGGTTTTGTGGTCCAGGGTCAAATATACTTTAACAAATAAAGCAAAGTTGCATTGCTAGAAGCAAAGAATAGTGTTAAATTGCTAGATAAAGTTTTGGTTGTGCGTAAATGAAATACAATTTCATGACACTCATACGTGTTGATTTTCGTGAAAAGCCACCAGAAAACAACACAACACTGTCTATGCAGCGTAAAGGCAACTGTAGATGGTTAGATAGATGCAAGAATGAAAACTACAATCATGCAAATTTAGCCTGCAAATAGACGCAAGAAGACCAATCACAATTCAGTATACAGATACTGACATCACTGATGGTCTGATTTGAGTAGGAAATATTCTAAGCTATTTCTTAACTTCTTATTTTAATATTTCAAGCTTCTTAGGATTACAAAGCTTGTGAATGAATAGAATGATCTAAATAAAGTCTGTAAACTAAGCAGGTCTAGCTGAATTAATTGGGAAAGTTTGGAATAATGTTTGAGGAATAAAGCGCTGCCTTGTGGCACTATAATTATAGCTTTCTGTTGCCTCACTAATTCCTGGACCAAAATAAATCTCACAAAGCACAAATTAACAGAATCTGCGGTCCATGGATGAACCTTCTCAGTGACAAAAAGAGGGTGCCTGAGGAATAATATTATTACTGGTTCTGTTCTGGAGTGGAGCTTAAACCTGCTGTGAAATCACATTTATGGTCAGTCAGTGCCTGAAATGCCAACTCCTGTTAACATCCAGAGTGCTACTTTCAGAGGTACCGGACCTTTTCTTCATCTGCTGGAACCTCAGGAGGTCATTTGCAGTTTAAGAAGACAGAGTCTTCACTCACAGTTTTAAGAAGCTGTTGACTAACCTCAACTGTGTAGATGTGTACTCATTTTTCAAACTAAGTTCATCTCAGCATCTTAAACTACCTCACCAAATCCTTTTATTTTTAGGGAGATGGTTCAAAAAACTTTTAACTGTTGCTCAGGGACTCTTGACATGTGTCATATCTTCCAACACATTCCGTTGACAGATATTTCAACAATATATTTCAAAAGCTCATCCTGCAGAAATGTCCCTGTCAACCGCATCTACAGAGTCCTTATTTAAATAAAATTACTTCTGTCTTCACATATACACATTGGTCTTTCAACAAATGTAATCACAATATAGTAGGGTTGTGGAAGACTTGGAGTGACATTTCCAAAAAAATTAAGTAAAAACTGTAAATAATTTTTATTTATTGGGACAGTAGATGAACTGCCCAATGACATAAAAAAGATCATCAAAGCAGATATTCATCAAAAATGATCAAATGATTGATTTACAGTTTTATTTTTGAATTCATAAATGAGTGATTGATTATTGTTTATGTGAATAGTTAATAGTTCTCCATATGGACTAACATCAAAGCACTTAAAGAAATAGTTCTCCCAAAAATTAAGATTTGAGGAAAATTTACTCACCCTCAGGCCATCTGAGATGTAGATGAGTTTGTTTCTTCATCAGAACAGATTTGGAGAAATTAAGCATTAATAACTCCCGTCAGAATAAGAGTCCAAACAGCTAATAAAAACATCACAATAATCCACAACTAAACCACACGAATCAATTAACTTCTTGTAAGGTACGCGTTTGTAAGTACAAAATCCACAATTAAGGCATTTTAACTTTAACTTAAACTTGCTTCTGCCTAAAATACGAGTCCATAATCCATAATAATGCTTCCTGCAGTAAAACATTCATTCCCATCCTCCAACATATTTGTTTAGAACTCTTTTGGACTGTTTTGTTTGTAAATGGTGTTGCATATTTCTCACCTGATTGAAACAAGATGACTTTTCCACATGAGAAAGCAATGGCATAGCAGTTTTAGGACTGTCAATCGAACATGTTAACATAATGTGATTAATTATAAAGATAATAATACTACCATTGCATACATTTCTCATAATAATTCCAAATAAAACAATATGTTTTCTTCTAAAGACACTTTTTGCCTTTTATGCCTATGTTGACATGTGATTAAATCAATTAGTTAATCACCCTATAATGTCATTATTGCAATTATTAAAAAAAAAAAATACTAATAATTCACAGTTATACTCAATATATATGCATGTTCCAGCAGAAAGTCAGATGGCATGCAAATGTGGTGCACCTCAAGCTGTTTCGCTATGAGCACTGCTGGAGGGCAGCAGAAATATGGAAGACTGAATTAGAGACAAAGAGAGAGAAAGAGAAAGAGAGAGAGGTTGAATAGGTCTCTATGTATCTCCTGCATTTTAATCCACGAGTTCACCTGTTGTCTTCCTATCTAAGTCTGTATAAGCACCGGTCCTTCTTAAGACATATGGAATTAAACAAAGAATACAAACGTGTTCAAAGATCCTGTTCATGTGAACAAACAATATTTCTGTCCCTCAGAGACTCTGAGATGCGGATTGTCATGGGCAGGATTTTAAATCTTCCTATAAGCTGAAAATCTGCAGCAAGCACCTGTCCAGATGGATGTGCATATAATTATTACTTTTCACAATTTTCCAGACACCATGTAATTAACTTTGCTAATGTTTTTTTCTTGCCTTTCACATTATCGTGTCAGGGAAATTAGGAAAAAGAGTGCTACACAGTGGAATACAGCATTTGAACACTGTCTTTATAGATGACACAAGGGAAATGTTTCTGTTTTTGTGTCTAGAGAGCTAATAATCTTAATGATATCTCTGGTCTACCCACATACGTGGGCAAAATACACCCCTAGCATTACCACACACTCTATCGCCTCTTCTCCCACAATTCTTAGTGCTCAAGTGCTCAATTCATATTGATCCGTATTTCTAAATCCTGCTCCTAGAGACCTCAACTTATGTGGCATTCTTGATTCAGCTTTAATCACCTTATTTAATTGTAATACTAAGTAAACAAACTCCAAGTAAGAATATAGTAAGAATATACTCTGTAAGAATATGCATAAGTCCCTTGTAGCCTAGGCTATATACACAGTAGTATTCAAACACAATCCAGATGCTCAGTATTCATGAACATAATGCATCTGCTTAGATTCTAATGCTTAGATTCTAACACTTTGCAAATGATGCTAATCGTTTGTGCATGCACAAATTTGTGAAAACGATGAAGTCAAGCATATGCATATTATGTGTCCAATTGGTGCTTCCAGCAGGTGAGGCGGCCACACTAACAAGGACACTAAAGACCACAGCCTCTAGCGTGCCTCTTGAGATCAGGGAAGTGAGTTTCACCTGCTCAGCTCTTACCAGCTGGCCTCCATTACACTCACCCCCGTAATCCTCACTCCCATCCGGGTCACGGCACCAATGTAACCCACCTGCTCACTCTGAGTGGGACCTGAGCCGCTGTTTCCAGCATGTGAGGTGGCCACGCTAACAAGGACACTAAAGACCACAGCCTCTAGCATGCCTCTTGAGATCAGGGAAGTGAGTTTCACCTGCTCAGCTCTTACCAGCTGGCCTCCATTACACTCACCCTCCTGAGCCTCACTCCCATCTGGGTCACGGCACCAATGTAACCCCTCCAGTTCTACTCCCCTTGTTCTTGCTCCGAGCGGGATTCGAACCAGCATTTCCGGCATGTGAGGTGGGCACGCTAACATGGACACTAAAGACTGCGCAGCCTCTAATGTGCCTCTTGAGATCAGGCGAGAGAGGTTTACCTGCTCAGTTCTTACCAGCTGGCCTCCGTTACACTCACCTCCTTAAACCTCACTCTTATCCGGGTCACGGCACCAATATAACCCCTCCCAGGGGTCATAACTGCCCACTCCAAGCAGGACTTGAACGTGGGTCGCAGGCATGGGAGGCGAGCGCACCAAAAGGGATGCTAAAGACCACAGCCTCTAGTGTCAGTCGACTGCACGCCTCTTGAGATCGGGGCAGTGAGGTCCACCTGCTCCGCTCTTACCAGCTGGCCTCCATTATGTACAGTGGGGCAAAAACGTATTTAGTCAGCCACCAATTGTGCAAGTTCTCCCACTTAAAAAGATGAGAGAGGCCTGTAATTTTCATCATAGGTATACCTCAACTATGAGAGAAAAATGAGAAAAAAAAATCCAGAAAACACATTGTAGGATTTTTAAAGAAATTAATTGGTAAATTCCTCGGTAAAATAAGTATTTGGTCACCTACAAACAAGCAAGATTTCTGGCTCTCACAGACCTGTAACTTCTTCTTTAAGAGGCTCCTCTGTCCTCCACTCGTTACCTGTATTAAAGGCATCTGTTTGAACTTGTTATCAGTATAAAAGACACCTGTCCACAACCTCAAACAGTCACACTCCAAACTCCACCATGGCCAAGACCAAAGAGCTGTCAAAGGACACCAGAAACAAAATTGTAGACCTGCACCAGGATGGGAAGACTGAATCTGCAATAGGTAAGCAGCTTGGTGTGAAGAAATCAACTTGTGGGAGCAATTATTAGAAAATGGAAAACATACAAAACCACTGATAATCTCCCTCGATCTGAGGCTCCACACAAGATCTCACCCCGTGGGGTCAAAATGTTCACAAGAACTGTGAGCAAAAATCCCAGACCCACACGGGGGGACCTAGTGAATGACCTGCCGAGAGCTGGGACCAAAGTAACAAAGGCTACAATCAGTAACACACTGCGCCGCCAGGGACTCAAATCCTTCAGTGCCAGACGTGTCCCCCTGCTTAAACCAGTACATGTCCAGGCCCATCTGAAATTTGCTAGAGAGCATTTGGATGATCCAAAAGAGGATTGGGAGAATGTCATATGGACAGATGAAACCAAAATAGAACTTTTTGTTAAAAACTCAACTTATCGTGTTTGGAGGAGAAAGAATGCTGAATTGCATCCAAAGAACACCATACCTACTGTGAATGCATGGGGGTGGAAAACATAATGCTTTGGGCGTTTTTATGACAAAGGGACCAGGACACGAGCTTGATCCGTGGAAATGAAAGAATGAATGGGGCCAGGATCTCGTGAGATTTGAGTGAAAACCTCCTTCCAATCAGCAAGGGCATTGAAGATGAAACGTGGCTGGATCTTTCAGCATGACAATGATCCCAAAAACACCACCCGGACAACGAAGGAGTGGCTTCGTAAGAAGATTTCAAGGTCCTGGAGTGGCCTAGCCAGTATCCAGATCTCAACCCCATAGAAAATCTTTGGAGGGAGTTGAAAAATACGTGTTGCCCAGCGACAGCCCCAAAAAAATTACTGCTCTAGAGGAGATCTGCATGGAGGAAAGGGCCAAAATACCAGCAACAGTGTGTTAAAAACCTTGTGAAGACTTACAGAAAAACGTTTGACCTCTGTCATTGCCAACAATGGGTATATAACAAAGTATTGAGATGAAATTTGTTATTGACCAAATACTTATTTTCCACCATAATTTGCAATAAATTCTTTAAAAATCCTACAAATGTGATTTTCTGGATTTTTTTTTCACATTTTGTCTCTCATAGTTGAGGTATACCTATGATGAAAATTACAGGCCTCTTCCATCTTTTTAAGTGGGAGAACTTGCACAATTGGTGGCTGACTAATACTTTTTTTCCCCACTGTATATACATCAATGTATATCTAGATCTGTTAAAAACAGGTATACACATTATTCTGCTTAATATTGAAATCACAGCCATGAGCACATTCAACATATGCTCACCATAGTCACAATATTAAATGTCTATGCAGATGTAAACATAAGAGCAGTCATTACTAATAAAAAAAATCTTGAAACTACTGTACTACATCAAAACCAGCCTGTTTAATTCTGAGGGTCAAGAGGGTGGAAAATAGTCATGCCAAACTAAATGATTATTGTTTGAGTGCAAAAAGCCTTGACTAACAAAACAAGTGGCCTTTGGGGGAAAATGCTGCAAAAGTGTTCAGTATGTCCCTTTTAATATAATTCTGTAGAATATATCTATGTGCTGTACTTCAGCAGGTGTTGAGGTGTGTCGTATGCTATGCCATTCTGAGTGAATAATGTGTTTATGTTGTCGATTTAAACACGAAAAATCTGGCCTAAATAAACAAGAGATCACAATTATGAGTCAACACAATCTGTTTATCTGTTAGTAATTTCACTGACAAAACTGCTGTTTAGAAGCCAACGCGTACCAGCAATTCTGAGGTTGGTACACTTAAATGTATATTCAATGGGTTTGCCTTCAAAATTTTAAACGCAACACTTTTAAGGCTGTCAGTTCACTTAGTGGCCATCTTTGGATACTCCCCTAAGTAAGTGTATTCCATCATATCAAGTTTGTAAAGAAAAAAAGTCACTCCAAGGGAAGTCAGTGCAACCATCTTGGATAAGCCACATGGCAGCGAGCCACCAGTCAGGTAAGCACAGCTACTATTTACTCGAACTGTTAAAGCTGAAATTTCAAAGATTGTGGATTTTAATAACAAATGTCAAATCCGCAAAAAACATAAACCCCAAACTTTTGAACGGTAGAGCATAATGTTGTGTTTTTAATGACAGTTTTCAGCTGTTTGGTGACTTTTAGAATGAAGAGGCTGTTTTGTCCAACTGTGCTTTTATGACTTCTCTCTAAATAAACTTCAGTTGTTATCAAATATTGAAATAATGACTTATGGGTTGTGATTGTCAGCTCTTTGATTTGGAAGCCTTGAACCATAAGGTGGAGATTATTTTACTTCATTACTTATTTTTATAATTTTTTTCTTAGTTTAATTTTTTATGTAAATAAGCTTACTGATTAACAATTAGCATAGAAAGGTTTGTCTTTTTTTATTCATATCTTTTGATATATTTTGAGCCAAGAGTTATCCCCAATAGTGACATACCATTTTCTTACATAAACAGACATAAGAAACAGTCAATTGTTTAAGGGTCTTTGCCAGAAGTGAGCAGCTGGCTGTTTAAGTCAGTGTCAGAAATTGACTTTTTATGGAGGGACGACTTAACGCCCAGGAGTTTATCTTCAGGGACATTTTTAGTTTCAAAGGGCTTTGTTTTTTACCCGTAATATGCATTGGGCTTATACTCCATTGGTTATATATAATAATATAATAATAATATATAATAATAATAATTATTTATTAGATTATTAGTATATATTATTATTATTATTATTATACAGTTTACTTAATTTTAATCAAACAGTGCTGAACATTGGCTCCCCATCAGTCAACACTAGTGTCAGAAACAATCTGAACTAATCTGACAGAAATTCAGTATTTGCTCGCTCATTTCTGTCTTTTGTGCTCTTTTTTATATATATACTTTTTTTCTGACTGTTTCACGGAATCCCTCACACAAAACAGATTATTCTGCAATCTCAGGCTTCTCGTCTATTTAGTCCAGTGTCTTATATGTCAGTGTGCAGCTTTTCAACTCAAACATCATCAGTTGTTGAGCTTGGTTATGTGAAACTTGCTTTGCATGTTGTCAATGTGGAATCGGAATTGGTTACAGAACATATGTGAGTTGTTGATGGAGTTTTTTTCTTTATTTCTTTCTTTTTTTATATATCAAATATGTAAGTAAACAGATTGTACCATAGTAAAAAGAGTCTAGCGATACCCCTAGTGGCATCAAGAATACTTGAAAATATCTGCAAAATTGGTTCACATGTATATTTTATAGGGCAGCCTTTCCAGTTAACTTTATCTTTAGCATAAGTTTTTTATTTCACGCATTAGAAAAGTTTGATTAATTCATACAGCCTTGTGTCATAAACACAGTAGCACTGTTTCTGGTTACGCATTGAGCCGGAAGCATTTCTCACAAACACATATGCACCACTGTCAGGGGTGCAAACTGACAGGCTGTCAGAGTGTCCCAATAACTCGCACATCAAGTTTAGCTGATAAAGTGTCTGTCACCCTCGACTCATGGGAAAGTCACAAGATTTTATTGACAACCGTCTGAGAAATTGAATAGGCAAAAAAAAGAGCAGAGAGCGAGAGGTTTGTGCTGCTGTTGAGATGTTGTGAAAATCACAAAGAGAGAGAGAGAGAGCTAAGATTCATTTCCAAAATGTAAAGGAATAATATACTCAAAAAGGAAAATCTGACATTATTTAGTCACCTTTATATTGTTCAAAACCTGTATGATGTTATTAAAGGAGCACAAAAGGAGAACTATTTGAAGAATCAATATGGGCTAGATGACTAGATTTCTATAAAGATTTGAATGCTGTTCAAAGAATCCTGAAAAAAAAAGAATCATAAAATATTAAGCAGCACAACTCCAACATTGATGAAATCAGCATATTAGAACGATTTCTGAAAGATCATATGATACTGAAGACTGGAGTAATGGCTGCTGAATAGAAAACAGCTACATTAAATTGTAATAATATTTTACAGTATTACAGATTTTACTGTATTTTTGATCAAATAGACCAGCAGCCTTTTTTTTTTGGCTAAAGAATCTTTTTTACAAAAAACATTACAATTCTCAAAAAATAAACTTTTATGACAGAATATGTTGCGTAATGTATGTGTAAACCATTTATTTACGTGTAAAACACAGTTTAATACAGAATGCATCTTTAAATTTCATTCTGTTCCTCACACAAAATTATCATATTGCTTCAAAAGCCTTGGAATAACTGCTTTTATGGTGCTTTTTTGTCAATTTCAGAGCCATTATTTGAAAAAAGGTTCTTCAAACGTCAGCTTTTATGTTCCACAGAGGAAAAATAATAGCATACAGTTTTGATAAGTGCCTAAGTACTGTAAATGATGACAGAATGTTCATTATTTGGTGAACTATCCTGAATATTTGATTAATGCAGGTTTGTATACATGTATGCAAAAAGAGAGAACGGATTAAAAGGAAGCATCAGTTTTTGGACAGCATCTTACACAGGGGCAGCAGTGAATACTGGGAACTCATAAACAGAAAAGCAACAATTGCCGTCTACCTCGTGTGTGTGTGTGTGTGTGTTGTGTGTGTGTGTGTGTGTGTGTGTGTGTGTGTGGTTTCCCTCCTCGTCTTTTCTCTCTCTGAGGTTTATTCTACCTACGGCTCGATCCAACAACACACACAAAAGCATATTCCTCTGTTTCTCCATCTCAGCTGCCCAGCATGGGGACCTGGAGAGCTTGTGTTCACAGATTTCATTGTCAATGCATCAAAATGCTATACATGTTGTTACATTGCAAATGGTTTAATAATTGTGCTGTTTAAACAACCAAAGATCTATATGCACTATAATAGGTGTAGGATTTGAGTTTGGTGTGTAGGAATTGGAAAACAATTGCTACAGCGACTGATTTTCAATCCAGCATTTTCGGAGTGAACCGCAGAAGACCTGTGGGTCCTAATGTCATATCTGCTGTGATACACAAAGCCGAACAATTCTTAAATTCAAATCTGTGTTTTTCCATCTGCATGACTGGGGCTCTGTTCCACAATCTGTTGAGCAGCATACAGCAGCATACAGTAGGCAGCATTTTAAGGCACTGTAGGTTTGGTCCCGTTGCAAAAGCTGCACCATAATTGTGCTGTCTTATAAGATACACTACCATTCAAAGGTTTGGGGTAAAATGTATATATAAGAAATTGCTTCCTAGGCTCATTAGAAAAATATGCCTCTCTATTTTTTACAAAACTCATATCATGACTGTGTGCATACAGTTCACTGCAGTTTTCAGCTAAAAAGTCCATTAGTGGCAGTTAAACACCAACAGCTTTTACTCCTTTTCACACTAATTCTGATTACATGGACAGATTATCGATAAATAAAGACTTATTTTTATGCATTTCTCTTGCACAATATCTATAAATATAAATATGTTATGACCTCAAAACATTTTTACCATTGTGCATGATTTGTAAACTAATACATTTTGAATTTTGCATCACATAATCAGCTCTATATGTTTATGTGTTTGTTTTTTCAACGTAGTAAACTTGCTTGGTAGCTCACCTGGTGCAACACTGCATTTGCGGTTTCGTGTAGGGGGTATGTTATTTTGAGCATTGCCGACTTCTTTCAAAAACAATAAAAAATCTTACTGACCCCAATATTTAGAATGGTAGTTAAGAAACCCCAAAGTTTGCTGAAATTCTAAGTTGAGTGTTATGTGAAAAGTGTTACAGTATTTGTATGATGCTTGGAAGTACTGCCTAAATGGAGCGTTCCTAATTGGTCACTTTCAAGGTTTAGTTTCAGTCTTAGAAGGCAGCTGCCTACTGCATGTAGGCTGTAGATAGCAAGGCAGAGCTCTCAAATCTCATTTGTGCAAGCACATTCAAACTTGCAGCTTCAAGACATGTCGTGCCAGATTTGATGTCAGTGACGTCAGATGTTCTCACATATCTCAAATTGAGTTAATAATGTTGCCAGATTAACAATTTCTAAACAAGTTTAGAGGTATGTTTTGGGGCATACAGATAAACATTGGCTCTGTGAACCAGGAGATCTCATGCCCTGTAGCTGTTTTTTATTCCTCAGGCTGTGTACACGTCTTACACTTCTTCAAATCTGTTTTGTGATGGTTAAAACCTTTATGTCCAGTGAGAAGCATGTAGACAACCAACAAAATTACAATTATTATATGCTGTACCAGTTTTGTGGAGCTCTTTCTATGTAAGGCACAAGCTGGCAGGATCCCCTGAGTTTAGAGGTTTGCTTCGCAAACAGACTGTGAGCTGTGACACTTCCACTGTAAGCCTTTGGAGACACATGAAATATTTGGTTGAATCTTACATCTGAAGGTGTCCCTGAAAATCTTCACAGCAGAATGTTTGATTACTCAGAATCATCATGCATAAGACTCCGAGCTGGACGTTTTAGGAAACTGTAATCTACAGCTATATACTGATATTTTCCTTCCTCACATGTGCAAATCAATCCATCTAGCTGTCTGTCTGTCTGTCTGTCATTCTGTTTTTCTATCTATCTATTTATCTATCTATCTATCTATCTATCTATCTATCTATCTATCTATCATCTGTCTGTCATTCTATTTTTCTATCTATTTATCTAGCATCTATCTATCTATCATTCTATCTATCATTCTGTCTGTACATCTATCTAGCTATCTATCTATTCCATTCAAAATTGCTTTACTGGCATGACTGTAAATGATACAATGAGTGGCCAACGCTTAGTGATACATTTACACAAAAGATAAAAAATTAATAATAATTAATAATAACAATCATAAGTAAAAGGAACCTCATGTAATATATGGAATATTATAACTCTTTTAGAAGTATTAACCTCTACATGTGAACATTTGATACCTCAGTCTTTAACTTACATAGAAACACATATAAATACTTCGGTTCACTGTGGTGGACAGTAGGGTAACACTCTGAGGTCAGACACACACACATTCACCTGCTGTCTCTATCTCACTCACACACACACATTCACTGTCAGGGGTGGGAAAGGAAGAGGAATCAGTTGCAGGGATAACCAGGGAAAGCTGGGCAGCGAGGGGAAGGCAGACAGAAGGGAGTCCAGCAGCCAAGGCAGACGGGGGGCTGGAGAGGGCAGAGGAGAAGGGAAAAACAAACACAAAACTAAACGGCTGGAGCCAAAACTAGGAACTAGAAGGAACTGGGCTAGATCAAAAGTAAAATAAAAGCTAAGGAAACTAGGCAAGACTAGGCTAGACAAAACAGGATAACAACGACAAGAGCCAGGTTAACTCAGCAGAGCAGAGATTTCGATCTGGCAGAGGACAGAAAACAAGAGGTGAATTTAAGGGCAACTAATGACCAGAAACAGGTTTTACCCCTAACGAGATAAGGTAACAAGAGGAGTGGGGTAACAATAGAGCACATGGCAAACATAATTACCAACTGACAAGCCATGTGCTCCAGACAGAACAGTCCAACATAAACAAACCCAACAGAACCGGTCCTTGACAATGACACAAAGGAGGAGTGCGTCTCTTGTCCTTCGACTTTCCTGCTCCAGTGAGCACACACTCTTTGCTCTCTGGTTAACCAGCTCTTTCTGTGCTCACTGAGCCTGTACTTGGTCAGGATCCGTCTCTGCTTTGTGTCTCTGACAATCTGGAGATAATCTTCCAATTCATAATTTGATTTTAGAGTTCGATAGAATTGTAATTTACTTTGTGTTTTAGTTTCTTGATCCCAATGTTCCAGATATGTATTTTTAGATTGTTTGATAATTTGATATATTTTGATGTTTGGATGAGACGCAGTGCTGGTTTGAGACTGGATAGTGTTAGTAGAGTTAGTCAGGTTAGTAAGTCTCAGAACTAGCTGACTGAGTGGACTCTTTTCGGGGTTCAGTTCTTGGGTTTGTAGCGCTTCAAAATGTAGCGATTATGTGGGACTTGATTTAAGATGCATCCAGAATTTGAGAGATATTTTATGCATATTGATAATCAATGGGAATCAGCCTAAATCTGCCCTGCATGCGTTATTGGGTGTTTTTCTTTGTAGTTTTAGAATCATTTTGCAGAATTCTGTGTGTAGGGCTTCTGTTGGATGTCTGTCCCATCTAGTGTAGCTCTGATCACTGAGTGGACCCCAAACCTCACTTCCATACAGCGCTATGGGCTGAATCACACTATCAAAGATTTTACACCAAATTGGCTTTTTCTGAAAGACCATAATGCTGGTCTTTTTGAGGTTTACTGCCAGGGCCCAGTTCTGGCAGTAGTTGTCCAGCAGGTCCAGGTGCTGCTGTAGTCCCTGTGGGGTGGATGACAGCAGCACCAGATAATCTGCGTACAGCAAAAGCTTGATGCTTTTGTCTTGTAGAGTGAGTCCAATGGCTGTAGACTGTTCCAACTGCACCACTAATTCATTAATGTAAATGGTTAATAGTGTTGGACTCAGGCTACAGCCCTGCTGCACTCTTCTTTTCTGGGTGAAGAATTCTGTATGTTTGTTGCCAATTCGGATTGCACATTTGTTTTTTGAATACATTGATTTTATAATGTCAAAAACTTTACCCCCTACACCACTTTGTAAAAGCTTATAATATAATCCGTCGTGCCAAATAGAATCAAATGTTTTTTTGAAATCGACAAAGCATGCACATATTTTTCAATTTTTGGTGTGTTTTACGTGTTTATTGATTAGGGTGTGTAGGGTGTAAATGTGGTCAGTAGTTCTGTGATTTGGAAGGAAGCCAATCTGAATCGGGCTCAGGACATTGTGCTTGTTAAGGAAGTTTACCATTCTATGGTTTAAAATACTGCTTAATAACTTCCCCAGATTACTGATTATCACACAAATGCCTCTGAAATTATTATGGTCCAATTTGTCTCCACTCTTATGAATGGGGGTAATGAGTCCTTGGCTCCAGATGTCACGAAAGCAGCCTGAACTAAGTACAGTGTTGAATCATTTGAGCACAGCTGTCTGAAGCTCAGGTGTGCTGTGTTTCAGCATTTCACCTAGAATGCTGTCAGGACCACAAGATTTCTTACATTTTTGGCTTTTGAGTTTGTTTGTCAATTCTTTATATGTAATTGGGAAGTCAAGTGGATTTTTATTATTTTTAATTGTGTTTTCATAAGTTTGTAGACTTTGTTTGATCTGATTATAATGTTCATTTAGTTGTTTTGGTGGGATTTCTTCATATACATTTTCAAAATATTTAATTCAAATGTTTCTGTCTTGTATTGGTAAGTCTTATGGTATTGTTGTGCTCTGATTATTCCACATATCCCAGAACTGATTATAGTTTATTGAATGTTCCATTTCTTGTAAACTTTTGGTCAGATGGTGCTGCTTTTTTGCTCTAATTGTGTATTTGTATTGTTTTAGTTTTGAACAGTATTCAGTCCTTATGTTGGTGTTGTATGGTTCTTTATGTTTCAGATTTGATAATTTTCTAAGTTGTTTTCTTAATATTTTTCATCTTTTGTTGTTTTTTTGTGAATTTTTTGGCCTTTTATTTACTTACAGGTGCATCTCAGTAAATTAGAATGTTGTGTAAAAGTTCATTTATTTCAGTAATTAACTCAAATTGTGAAACTGTGTATTAAATAAATTCAATGCACACATACTGAAGTAGTTTACGTCTTTGGTTCTTTAATTGGGATGATTTTGTCTCACATTTAACAAAACCCACCAATTCACTATCTCAATTAGAATATGGTGACATGTCCATCAGCTAATCAACTCAAAACACCTGCAAAGGTTCCTGAGCCTTTAAATGGTCTCTCAGTTTGGTTCACTAGGTGACACAATCATGGGGAAGACTGCTGATCTGACAGTTGTCCAGAAGACAATCATTGCCAAAGAAGCTGGCTGTTCACATAGTGCTTTATCCCAGCATGTTAACTGAAAGTTGAGTGGAAGGAAAAAGTGTGGATGAAAAAGATGCACAACCAACAGAGAGAACCGCAGCCTTATGAGGATTTAAGCAAAATCGATTCAAGAATTTGAGTGATTTTCACAAGGAATGGACTGAGGCTGGGTCAAGGCATCAAGAGCCACCACACACAGACGTGTCAGGAATTTGGCTACAGTTGTCGTATTCCTCTTGTTAGCCACTCCTAAACCACAGACAACATCAGAGGCATCTTACCTGAGCTAAGGAGAAGAAGAACAGGACTGTTGCCCAGTCGTCCAAAGTCCTCTTTTCAGATGAGAACAAGTTTTGTATTTCATTTGAACCAAGGTCCTAGATTCTGGAGGAAGGGTGGAGAAGCTCATAGCCCAGGTTTCTTGAAGTCCAGTGTTAAGTTTCCACTGTCTGTGATGATTTGGGGTGCGATGTCATTTGCTGTTGTTGGTCCATTGTGTTTTTTGAAAAACCAACGTCACTGCACCCGTTTACCAAGACCTTTGGGGAGCCCTTCATGCTTCCTTCTGCTGACCAGCTTTTTGATATGCTGATTTCATTTTCCAGCAGGATGTGGCACCTACCCACACTGCCAAAAGCACCAAAAGTGGGTTAAATGACCATGGTGTTACTGTGCTTGATTGGCCTGCAATCTCGCCTGACCTGAACCCCATAGAGATTCTTTGGGGTATTGTCAAGAGGAAGATGAGAAGCAAGAGACCAACAAATGCAGATGAGCTGAAGGCCACTGTCAAAGAAACCTGGCTTCCATACCACCTCAGCAGTGCCACAAACTGATCACCTCCATGCCACGCCGATTTGAGGCAGTAATTAAAGCAAAAGGAACCCCTACAAAGTATTGAGTAAATGTACAGTAAATGAACATACTTTTCCAGAAGGCCAACAATTCACTAAAATTTTTTTTTTAATTGGTCTTATGAAGTATTATAATTTGTTGAGATTTGTGGGGTGGGTTTTTGTTAAATTTGAGCCAAAATCATCACAATTAAAAGACCAAAGACTTAAACTACTTCAGTCTGAGTGCATTTTTATTTAATACACGAGTTTCACAATTTGTTTTGAATTACTGAAATAAATGAACTTTTTTTCATGACATTCTAATTTATTGAGATGCCCCTGTATATGCCTGCTTTTTTGAAATATTTATTGATTTCATTTGTAGCCAAATTAACACCATCTTTAGTTATTTCAAATGTTTTACTCATAAATATACCGATTAGGTTCTTCAGAATTCAGGGCTTGAGTACATTTTTCTGCGCTGTCTGGAGTCCATTTGTATCTCTGCTGGACCTGATACATTTAGCAGGTTTCCAGCTTGTTTTGTTCTGGTGTGTGATTTGTTTTTATATACGTTAGTTTTGGCTATCTATCTGTCTGTCTGTCTGTCTGTTGTTCTGTTTTGTCTATATGTCTGTCTGTCGTTCTGTCTGTCCATCTATCTATCTATCTGTCTGTCTGTCTGTCTGTCTGTCTGTCCATTTTTTCTATCTATCTATCTATCTATCTTTTTGTTCTATCTATCTATCTATCTATCCTATCTACACTCTGTCGTTCTGTTTGTCTGTTGTTCTGTCTGTCCATCTATCTATCTATCGTTCTATTTTTCTATCTATCGATCTGTCTGTCTGTCATTTCCTGTGGTTCCTGTCTGTCTTCGATCCTTCTGTCTATCTATCTGTCTGTGTGTCTGTCTTCTGTTGTTCTGTTTGTCTGTTGTTCTATCTATCTATCTGTCTGTCGTTCTGTCTATCGTTCTATCTATTTATCTATCTATCTATCGTTCTATTTTTCTATCTATCGATCTGTCTGTCTGTCGTTCTGTCTGTCTATCTATCTATCTATCTTTCTATTATTCTATCTATCGATCTATCTATCTTTCTGTCTTTCTGTCTGTCTTTCTGTCTGTTTGTCATTCTGTCTGTCTGTCATTCTGTCTGTCGTTCTGTCTGTCTGTCATTCTGTCTGTCTATCTGTCTATCGATCTATCTAATAAACAAAGTTTGTCTTGACACTTAATTTTAATCCTACTGCCTACATTAAATTTTCGATTGCAATTCTGAGTCCTGTTTGCTACCTCTATTTTTCACAATTATAAATGGGCATTTAAGGAATACTCCACTCACAGAAAATGTTGCTTTACCTTAAAAGCACATCACATTTGCTTGTTTACCTTTTTATATTTATTTATTTTTGCATATATTTGGCAGATGCCTAGAATGCATTCAAGAATTTTATTTTAGCAGCTCATGCATTCATGGGAATCAAGCCCATGACCTTGGCACTGCTGCTGTTTGAGCAACAGGAATACTGTTAAAAGATATTTTGATGAGCATGCAGAAGTAGGATGTTTTATTCATGTTGGTCAGTTTAGAAGTGTTGCCAGTTTATACCACTCAAAACACCTGTTAAAAAGAGTTTTGATCAGAAAATCTCTGGCTTGTGCTGTGAATGCTACCAAACTAACTGTGAAAAAGGCATGAGTGTGAAGATTGGTGACTTTCAGGTAATGTAGGTGCTTGGAAAATCAGGGTAGAAATCTAGCAAAAAGTTGCTGAAGAAACATGTCAACTTTGGTGAAGTTTCTAATGTGATTTTAAGAGTAAATTTTGTCCTTGTCCTCATTTAAAAGTACATTTCTTCCAAGACAGCAATTGTGTTTGCTTTGAACAGGGCAAGTATGCACATATGTTCACACATCCCAAGATTTTGCACAGATTTTTTCTCCCTTTCTTTTTCTCCGTAGGACAACACTTATATAAGGCGTACCCAGTGGACTTTTTTTTTTTTTTTTTTTTTTTTGCGAGAATGAAAACATTTTTCTCCCCAGTGCTTCGTTTTAGAAGTAAAGTACAACCATGAATAAAGAATGAAAATTCTGCTATTACGTTTTGTTGTGGAGCAGGATAAATGTGCTATTTATGGCTGAAAAATAAAGTAAGGTGGAGAAAAAGAGACATGATGTCTGAGGTTGCTTATAGATTAAAAATGCATTCTGTAATTTGTCCTTATTTAAAATGTTTTATACCTAAGTAAATGAATATTACTTGTGGAAAAATGTGTTTGAAATCATGTACTCTCACTTGAGATGAAGACTCCAGTCATATCAGTAGCCTATCAAAGCTGGGTGGCCTCATGGGATCAAATTGACATCACATGATCATCTGAACACTACTTACTTTATCTCAGTAAGCTCCTGTTACAAGACAATTTTGGTTGCAGAATAAATTAATGACTGACTGCATACAGGCAACATAACTGATTAAGTGCATCTTTAATATATAAACTGTTATGTGGATGTTAAACTCTAGTTTTGGATTGGATTGGGAATCTGAATTCACAAGTCACATTGTGTGTTTTTGATTCACTGTAAGCAACTGGCTAATAAGAGTCATACGACCAGTGATGAAATGAGACAACACTGATTGCGTTGCATGTTTTTGATTCACTTTCAAGAACTGGCTCATAAGAGTCATTCATTTAGGAATCAGAATATACTGTTTGCGGTATATATTTTTCTTTCACTTTAAAGAACAGGCTTGAAAAAGCCTTGAACAGGCTATTTCTTTCACTCTGAAAAACAGACTCATAAGAGTCAATCATTTAGGAATCAGATGTTTTTGATTCACTTTGAAAAACTTGCTCAAACAGTCATTTGTTTAGGAATCAAAATACACTGGTAGCGTTGTGAAAGACAGTTTCATTAGAGTAATTTGTATGGGAATTGGACAACACTGGTCATGCTGAATGTTTTTGTGAACTGCTTTTATTTAATTTTATTTTTTTAAGAAATTCAGTAGGGTTTTTTTTAAGAAATGGTAAAAAATGTTGCTGTCCTATACAGTGGGGGGAAAAAAAAGTATTTAGTCAGCCACCAATGTGCAAGTTCTCCCACTTAAAAAGATGAGAGAGGCCTGTAATTTTCATCATAAGTATACCTCAACTATAAGAGACAAAATGAGAAAAAAATCCAGAAAATCACATTGTAGGCTTTTTAAAGAAGGTATTTGCAAATATGGTGGAAAATAAGTATTTGGTCAATAACAAAATTTCATCTCAATACTTTGTTATATACCCTTTGTTGGCAATGACAGAGGTCAAACGTTTTCTGTAAGGTTTTCACACACTGTTGCTGGTATTTTGGCCCATTCCTCCATGCAGATCTACTCTAGAGCAGTAATGTTTTGGGGCTGTCGCTGGGCAAAACGGATTTTCAACTCCCTCCAAAGATTTTCTATGGGGTTGAGATATGGAGACTGGCTAGGCCACTCCAGGACCTAGAAATGCTTCTTACGAAGCCACTCCTACGTTGCCCGGGCGGTGTGTTTGGGATCATTGTCATGATGAAAGACCCAGCCACGTTTCATCTTCAATGCCTTGCTGATGGAAGGAGGTTTTCACTCAAAATCTCACGATACATGGCCCCATTCATTCTTTCGTTTACACGGATCAGTCGTCCTGGTCCCTTTGCAGAAAAACAGCCCCAAAGCATGATGTTTCCACCCCCATGCTTCACAGTAGGTATGGTGTTCTTTGGATGCAACTCAGCATTCTTTCTCCTCCAAACACGACAAGGTGAGTTTTTACCAAAAAGTTATATTTTATATTTTATATCTGACCATATGACATTCTCCCAATACTCTTCTGGATCATCCAAATGCTCTCAAGCAAACTTCAGACAGGCCTGGACATGTACAGGCTTAAGCAGGGGACACGTCTGGCACTGCAAGATTTCAGTCCCTGGCGGCGCAGTGTCTTACTGATGGTAGCCTTTGTTACTTTTGGTCCCAGCTCTCTGCAGGTCATTCAATAGGTCCCCCCGTGTGGTTCTGGGATCATTTTGACCCCACGGGGTGAGATCTTGCGTGGAGCCCAGATCGAGGGAGATTATCAGTGGTCTTGGATGTCTTCCATTTTCTAATAATTGCTCCCACAGTTGATTTCTTCACACCAAGCGGCTTACCTATTGCAGATTCAGTCTTCCAGCCTGGTGCAGGTCTACAATTTTGTTTCTGGTGTCCTTTGACAGCTTTTTGGTCTTGGCCATGGTGGAGTTTGGAGTGTGACTGTTTGAGGTGTGGACAGGTGTCTTTTATACTGATAACAAGTTCAAACAGATGCCATTAATACAGGTAACGAGTGGAGGACAGAGGAGCCTCTTAAAGAAGAAGTTACAGGTCTGTGAGAGCCAGAAATCTTGCTTGTTTGTAGGTGACCAAATACTTATTTACAGAGGAATTTACCAATTAATTCTTTTAAAATCCTACAATGTGATTTTCTGATTTTCTCATTTTGTCTCTCATAGTTGAAATGATGAAACTCTATGATGAAAATTACAGGCCTCTCAAATCTTTTTAAGTGGGAGAACTTGCACAAATTGGTGGCTGACTAAATACTTTTTTGCCCCAGTGTACATACAAAGTTGCAAAGCCATTTAGGGTTGTGATATTTGAGGAACTGTAGTGTTTAAATTTTTGCAAATGTACTGAATATGTTGCAAACTTTATTCATTTTTCCCTCTGTTGAACAGTGGAATTTGTAGTGCATGCATATCGAGGTAATTTTTTCAAATAGGCTATCATTCGAATGTTTCACTTTAGCTCTAGCTATCTTTTCTCTTTGTGTCTCTCAAGTCAGAATTTTGTCTTTATGGAAATAAAGAACTATTATGTATTGAATTCTGAAAGACGTCAAAATCGATGCAGTTGTCGACAGTGCCGTTTACGGAATTTATACGAGTTGTGAATGGAGGAATATGTCTCGTGTCTCATCTTGTAAGCGTTAGTTTGATGACCTCTGTGCATTGCTGCTCTCCACACACATTTCCAGAAACCTTTACAGAACCTGCCGTACATCTCCTATTATGTGAGCTGAAATTTTATAGACATCACATGATAGAAGTGCTGGTGTGCGTCTAGAGGAAATTGCTAACATTATTCTATACCGCTCGCTGTGCCAACAAACGGCATGAATTCACTAGCACTCCCAGCGTTTAATCTCACTATAGCTTTTAAAATTTCTGTCCTTTTAAAGGTACCTTCTCAAAGTGACTATGTAATTTGCAGGGGATGTAATTTGCCTGTGATCTGTTTTAATAGCAGCACATATAATTTAGTCAGTATTTCCCAGAATGATTTAGAATAATGTATAGGTCAACAGATCTATAAGGGCACAAAAGCCAGTACAGAACAAACCAATGCAAGGGAAATGAAGGATCCCAAGGTTGCTCTTTAAACGTCAGCTGCTGAACATCTGAGAGCTCACGCATGGCACATCCTGTGAGACGGCATGAAGAAATCAATAAAATATTGAATTTTTTAGAAGCTATGTTCATAATATTGAGATAGACGGAATGGAAATCAGATAATGTGATAAAGTCTGTAGAAAAAAATATTACGTCTTGTACTACAAAATACGCAACTACAGGATTGCATATAAACACAAATTAAATAACCATGCAGATAAGACCATCATTTTCTGTCTGGCTATGAATGTCATGTTGCTGTATCATTAAAGGAATAGTTCTCCCAAAAATGAAAATGTACTCTACCCTTAGGCCATCCGAGATGCAGATGAGTTAGTTCCTTCATCAGAACAGATTTGGAGAAATGTAGAATTACATCACTTTTTACCAATGGATCCTCTGCAGTGAATGGGTGCCGGTCAGGAAAATAGAGAGTCAGACGCTGATAAAAACATCACATTAATCCGCAAGTAATCCACACCACTCCAGTCCATCAATTAATGTCTTGTGAAGTGAAAAACTGCATGTTTATAGGATAAAAAAACATCATATCTGAATCAGGAGAGAAAAATGCACAGATCAAGGATTGTTTACAAATGAAAACAGTCCAAAGCAGTTCTAAACAAATGTGTTAGTGGATTTGGATGTGAGAGACAACCGGGATGGACTTTTGGAGCTTTTGGAGGAAGAGCCGCTATTATGGATTATGAACTATTATATTTTGGCAAGAAGCAATAGTTTAAAGTTAACACACCTCAGTGATGGATTTGTTTCAAAAAAACATGCAGCTTTTACACAAGATGCTAACTGATGGACTGGAGTCATGTGGATTACTTGTGTATTATTGTGATGTTTTTATCAGCTGTTTGGACTCTTATTCTGACGGCACCCATTCACTGCAGAGAATCCATTGGTGAGCAAGTTATTCAAAGCTAAATTTCTCCAAATCTATTCTAATGAAGAAACAAATTCATCTACATCTTGGATGGCCTGAGGGTGACTAAAGCTACAGCAAATCTTTGAAATGTTTTAAAAAGAAATAGTTCACCCAGCAAAAATTGCTTTTTGTCATTTTATGACTTTTTTCGTTCTTCTGTAAAGCACAAATGTTGATGTTGTAATGACCATGCACTTTTGTTGTATATACTGCCTTACATCTAATTTTGTGTTTTACAGAAGAAAAGAAGAAAAAAAAACACGAAAGACTGAAGGAAAAAAAAACAATGCTTATTTTTGAGTACAAATTGCTTATTTTTGGGTGAATTATTCCTTTAAATACACTGGAATTCGAATAATGCAAATTAAACTGCCTAGATTGTGTCCTGACAAACACACCCTCCTGTAAACCCTCCAGTAGATTCTTCAACAGAAAGTGACTTTAGTCACCGGGAGAGGGCAGAAACAGATGTGACGTGTGTCAGGAGGGGTAACCTTGCCTGTCACCTTTCGATGTGTATTCTCATGGAAGACTGTGAGTGTATGGATGTGGATGGATGGATTGATTGATCTGACTGGCATGTGTGAGAGAAATGTATAAACAGGCCGAGAGGAGCGATAGAGTTGGTGAGCAATAAAAAGAGAAGCAGCCAGAGAGTGGAAAAGCAAAATAAAGGTTGCATGACGGTGCGCTGAGTAAGCGCTCAACGGCTGCAGCGTTTCAAACCATGCATCACTAATTAATCTATGTAAATTCGCAGAGAACACTTAGCCAGACCTTAATGAGCTGCCCGCCTGTAGCACATGGCCTTCCTCTGAGCATAAACCGTGCTCTCTGCCTGTCCCTCATCGGATCTCACAAGGACATTCCACTTTAATTGGCACATAATGCAGAAGATCTCGATCATCACAGCTGAGCGTTACTTAGCATTTGAGATTTAAATCCCCTAAACTTGGTCACAAAACTCATCCAACATACCTCAAATCATGCAAAAAAAAAAGGTAAAGGAGGGCTAATAAGATCTGACAGCATCTATGATCGAAGTATTTTACATTTGAACTTAAGAGATGTTCATATTACTTATAGGTTAATATAATATTACTTGGGTCAATATAATATTTAATGAATAGAATTAATATTAAGTTTTTTGTTTTTTTTCCAATGTCAATGAAATTGAATTTTTAAGTCAAGTTAAGAATTGTTGCCATCACATTTATTTATTGCCATCCCCCCACATTTATTAACGCTGATAAACTTAAGTTGGTATTATCACAGATCCTTCTGTTCTGTGTGAGTTTCATTAGTTTTAGCAGTCCTAAACTTCATAATTTTGACATTTTTAATTTCATAGTTAGATTTAGTAAAAAATTTGAAACATCTGTATAACGAAGCTGTAGCAGACAACTATATCTGTAAGGTAAATCCATTTGACTTTTTTGTATCTAAAACTGTGCATACATAAATAATTTTACATTGTAGATGCTGCCAATATTGTTTGACATACAATTTATCCATAAGCTCCCATGACGTAAATTGTTAGAATATGTATTAAATTTTGCCATTGAACGGGCAGCTATCATGTAATATGTTGTTATGCAAATTGGAATGTAGCCTTTGTTTAGTTAATCTTAGATGTATATTCAGTAGATTGCAGGGGTCGTCATTTCTAAACTAATTTGTGTTTAATTTTAAAAAATAAAGTTTAATTAAAATGTAGGATTTTTTTAGACTTTTTGGTGGAATAATCATACGCTGTACACAACAGTAAATAATTGAACAGACTGTAAGTCTATCCCTCACAGCCTTATTTTCATTGACTCAAATATGGTGTTGACTAAAGTCTGTACAGTTAAAGAGGTGACGGTTGCCGATATGAATGACGTTCATTACACGGTCCGCTTCCTCACAGAAAATGCAATGCAAACTCAGGGCTCTAATGCAGATTCACTGAACCAGTGTCTAGGCTTACTTAATATCCTTAACTACTCCTACTAGTCCTTTGCTTAAAAATAGAAAGCAAACCCTCATTCTCCCATTATTTCTTGCTTTATTTTGTCAATCTTGCATTGTGAACAGAGCTCCAGTGATGAGACAGCTCTTGTGGTGTGTTGCACAGTAAGAGTTTGTCATGAGAGAGAGCGAGAGTCAGGGCTCCTGACTTTTGAATAAAAAGCAGAAGCAACATCGAGCCTCTGCTTTTCTGCAAATGTGTCACCATGTCCGTAAGCCGCAGATGTTGCCTTATGCCTGAGGGGACTTATATTTTACATAAAAGTCAGTGATAAAACTTGGAAATGCTCCAAATTGGCCTCCCTATCTCTTTCTTTTTATTCTCATACCTTAAGCAGTGGTTTTCAATTCCCAGAGCTGCTAACCCTGTTTAAACTCATTGATTACAATTAAGCAGCATCCGCCAAGAAGTGGCCAGTCAAGAAGCAGAAGCATCCAATATCTTTCTGTGAAGTCTCTTTAGAGCTAGAATGTGTTAGATGTTGACTGAACTGCTTTCCTGGAGTGAAAGACTGCTGGCTAAGATATATCAGAGTCCTCCCGCTGGCACACATTTTAGCTTATGGAAATACTGTGAGATATGAAATCTGGTAAAAGTGATGTTTACACCAGTAATGTCTTATATTTAGCTTCAGCTTAGTAAGATGGGTCTAGTTTGACTGAAATTGAAAAGTAAGTAATTTCACAATAAACATCCTGCTTCAATTGGAAATACATTACACCATTGAAGTACAATTCAGTGGAAAATTGTATTTCAGTGCTTTAATACAGAAAAAAAGTCATTATAATAATTGTAATTATGCACAGTGAACAGTTGTACAGAAAACATGATAATTCATCATAATTTGTTGATTTGCATTACAAAATACTAGTTTAAATATATGATGTCACCATATATTTCAAATACCAGTAAGAGGAGGATGGTCATGTGTGAATTGAACCAGTACAACATATGGTCAGGCTGAGATAAATGAATCTCAGCAGTTTTTGTGGAGAATTCGATGCATAAAGAAGCATCATCAAACTCTTATGAGCATAAAACCGGTGTCTGTGTTCTGATATAGAGAGATAATCAGTTTTCTGGAGCATTGGTATCCAGGGAAAAATCGCAATGAAATATGAAATGAAACCCATCGTTGTTGGCCTGAATGTAAACCCATTTAAATATTCATGACAGAAGAAAGATCACTGCTGTAAGAACTTTGAAAATGCTCTTTAATGGAAGCATGCATATAATCACCTTTGCTTTAAATCATGCAGTATTTTAACCGGTGAAGATGGAGATCAGGACATACATTCTGATAATAGTTCTCTCTGGGTGGAAAACAAGAGTTGGACAAATATAATAGACAAATAGTTTACATTTGGGCTTTTATTTTTCTGGATTGATGTGCTTTTGGTACAATGAACAGAAAATGTGTGGCAAAATTTGCCAGGGCATTGCAGTGTGGTTGCTAAGGTGTTCCTAAATAAAATTTACTCACCCTCAGATTTTGAGAATTTCAGCATTACATCACTTGCTCACCACTGGATCCTCTGCAGTGAATGGGTGCCGTCAGAATGAGAGTCCAAACAGCTGATAAAAACATCACAATAATCCACAAGTAATCACACCACTCCAGGTTCTAAACAAATATTTTGGCTGATTTTGATGTTAGAGGACAACAAGGGATGAACTTTTTCACTGCAGGAAGTCTTATTATGGATTATGGACTGATATTTTGCCCAGAAGCAACAGTTTAAAGTTAAAATGCCTGATTTGCTTGTTTCTTACAAGCACTTTTCACTTCACTAAACATCAACTGATGGACTGTAATGGTGTGGATTATTGTGAGGTTTATCAGCTGTTTGGACTCATTCTGATGGCACCCATTCACTGCTGAGGATCCATTGGTGAGCAAGTGATAATGCTACATTTCTGATGAAGAATAACCTCATCTATAAACTCATCTTCATTTTGGATGGCCTGAGGGTGAGTAAATTTACATTTTTAGGTGAACTATTTCCTTTATTATTAAAGGGGTCATATGATGCGATTTTAAATTTTTCCTTTCTCTTTGGAGTGTTACAAGCTCTTGGTGCATAAAAAAGATCTGTAAAGTTGCAAAGACACAGTCTCAAATCCAAGCGATATTCTTTTAAACGTTCAGAGTCAAAGCCACACCACCTAAAACGCCTCGTTTAAACACAACCCCACATGTCTATGTCACTGTTTGGGAAGATTTGCATAACACCGTCCAAATGTTTATGCAAAGAAAGAAGGTGTAACTTTTTTTTATTCTCACTGTAGTATTGTTGATGCTGCAGGCATGTCGTGAAGGCGCTGTGCTTCGTTTCCACGCGCAACTACTTTGTTTGGCCTTCCAAGAGGACGATATCCGCTTCGTCATGAATAGAGCTGATCCGTGCTGGTCGCTGAAGAAATACATCAACTTTCACCGTGGACAAAGCGGAATCCAGTCCGGGGTCGTCACATGTGGTTTCCGCTCATTCGTCGCATCCGCCGGGCGCGTCGTTCTCGACCCCACCGCCTCAGCTCATGCTAGCCCGGCACGCTAAGCCGGGGCTTCCCCTCACGCTAGGCCACTGTGTTTTTTTTCATTGTGAAAACGAAACTACTTTGTTTGGTCTTCCAACAGAGGACATGACTAGAAATCAGTGGTTAAGTTTTATTTACATCACTGTTCCAGAACAGTTTAACCCAATTATCCAGATGTGTGCAGCACATTTTACTGTTTACTGATCCTGGGAGAGTAACGTTAGACTACATTGCCGGCAGTTCTGACTCACAGTCTGAAAGTACGTTTTCATTTAAAGGATTTGCCACAGATGATGGTGTCAAACGCGAGTTTTTTTGGGCAGTGTAGAGTAGCACTTGTTTTTTTTCATTTCTCTGATCACAAATGCAGACCGAGTTTTATGTTTACGCGCCACGATGCAACACGTAAAAAGACAGTATAAGTCATTATAATCAGTAATTATGTCCCCACTGGATGCAACAAATGCCTCGTTTGTAATGGGTTTTAATGTTTTTGACTCATCGCTCTGGCCGGGACACGGCATCAACAGTATGTGAGGGGCGTAACATTTCCGTCACACGCTTGAGGTATTCGGCCAATCACAACGCACTGGACAGCTGGCCAATCACAGCACACCTCGCTATTCAGACCGATGAGCTTTGTAAATCGCATGCGTTTCAGAAAGTCGGTGCATAGAGGAAAACAATAATGTACGTAATGTGGAACAATAATATGTTTTTTTTAACCTTAAACCGCATAAACACATTTCATTACACCAAATACACAAAATAATGTTCTTTTTAGCAGCATCGTATGACCCCTTTAAACTTTAGTATTTTCATTAGAGGTTTGTTCAAATCCCTACATGAGCAATAGCAATAGTGATGTTTGCCGTAACAAGCACCGATAGTAAGTTTAACATAAAAAGCCTTCAAATATGCATAAACATACTGTTCTGCTTACCGCCGTTAATTCTGCAATTTCAAAAATGAGAAAAAGCTTGTTTGAAAGGACTAATTAACCTTTAGGTTTTGTTTTCATAGACTGGTGGGTCAATTGCCTTTTCTAAGGGAAAAAATTGCCTTTTTTATTTTTCTTTCTCTTGACATTTATGCCATATTGGTCCCCTGCTTGGGACATCATTGGCTTCTCTAATTGTTATTAATCATGCACTTAGTATCTGAATACATAAGGAGATATGTGTGATGCTGCCATGTGTGTTGGTTTTTATAGGACAGATTCAATCACAGCTTTTGATAGTCTTCAGACAAAGTACATGTTTTAATTGCTCTACAAAGAGCTTGTTTGTTTTTTGTAAATATGTGGATTGAATGACTATGTATATCCACTTATAACCATTTTCTAAACATTTGTGCTTCCCTTAATGGAAGCATCTGTCTTTGCATTATTAGATCCAAAGCATGCCATGATAAATCACAAACATGATATGGTTCACTTTTTCCTGGGCAGTTTTGTAATGGCTACACCTGGGGTGCGTTTGTACTCTGAACATTTACCCTGAAGTGTATTGTGCTGTCTTCAGGCAACACATTTCAGAGATACCAAAGGGACGTGCAACTTAAATATTATATGCATTATTTATTTATATGTTATTAATATATTATATATATATAGTATAAGATAATAATATTATATAGACTGATGCATAACATGCAAGGTGTGTTTTACCTAAAGACAGGCCCCAGGTGGAGTTGTGCTGAGCAGGAATAGAGGGTCTCTCCTCATGCCACATAACTCCCTCACATTTTCTTCTCATTTTTCAGAGAGACCATTCGACTGGTGCGGTTCATGGTTTCGTGTTGTTTCCACCCGCATGGCAAATCTTTTTCTTCACCATAATTGATGGATGTCTACAATCTAAAAATAAGGAGAAGCCTAAAACAGGCCTGATGCCCGGCCCGTGTCTGAGCTATGATGTGAAAATTTGCCCGAAGCCCAGCCGTAAGAGCATAAATATGTCGGGCTCAGGCTGAAATGCAGGACTCTAATGATGTGAAACGCAGCTTTTTTACAACTCTAAAACATATAAATTGAATGAACTAGTCTTAAGCAACTGACCTTTTTACAAAATGAGAAACCATAAAAATTTTCATTTCACCCCTCCGTTCAAGTGCTCAGTTCCCGCATGTGCGTATCACCGGCTTGACAGATGGTCCAACTCAGAACTGTTTCCTCAGTTCAGTGACTGCTGCAGGAACTGGAGTGCTGCATGAGTTGGCAAATCCAGTTTCATAGTATCATATACGCCGTTATTTACGCCGACAGAGTGACTGTCAGGCTCGTCCAAAAGTGAGTTTTGATTGAGTAAATCTGTGCTGCTCTAACCGCAAACCGTTTCAGACAGTTCAGTCCAACTGTGAACTGGTTCCATTTGCCCGATGCTATGGATTACAGGTAACAAAGTTGTAAATAATGTTCAGCTTTTTGCACATACTGAGGATTTCACTTCATAAGACCTCAATATATTGTCAGGAGCCACAGGTATTCATTTTGTGTTCCCTGGTACACTTTTTTCGACTCTCAAAGTGACGGTAGCCACTTGCAGTTTATGAATCACAACAGACCAAGGTTTCAGCTAAAAATCTTCTTTACTGTTCTACTGAAGAAAATGATGGCCTGAGGGTGAGTAAATTAACAGCAAATGTTATTTTCTGGGGGAACTATCCCTTTAAGACAATTCAATATAAAGGATCAACGTGACATAATCAATTAATTTTATTAGGAATGAGTCATGATGTTGACTAGCTTAACTCTTTTCTAATCTGTTGTGGTCTGATTGTCTTTGAACACAAAAAATTTACTTCTAAATCAGCCCTAATAAGTCAGCTAGTTGTTAAGAGATTACTAGTCAATTATGAATATGTCATTTTGCACAGGCTTATCTTTATAATTTGTAATGCAATATAGTAACATTTTATGTTTGAAAGTGACATTCCCTAATGCCGTCCAATAACGCATACAGTTCTTGAGCTTCCACTGGGTGTATTGTATTGGAAATGCAATCCACTTTGATTGACTCAAGGAAGCTGTTTTGGTGTGCTGGCCGTACTGATTAGTTTCAGATGTCTGCAGGCAGTCAGTGAGGCACAAGAGAGAGTGAGAGTGAAGGACAGAGCGAACAAGGAAAGACAAGAGAAGAGAAACACGCAGATGCAGATAAATAATTACATAACACGGAGTCTATGCATCCACATGAATAATGCTGGACAATTGACAAGGTCATGCCAGGTGAATTCCACCAACACTCTCCAGGCTTAACCACGTAACCATCCTTTATATCCTACAGTCTTTTGATATCTGTTCACTAAATCATATTAGTGACTGCACATTGCACATTTAATTTAAGCATTAAATCAGTGTTGAATTAGACTCCACTATGAAGACAAACTTAATTGTTTGTCGGGGTGTTGCTATGCAGTTACCAAATTGTTCATAGTGGGTTTTATATTGCTAGGGTGACAAGGGCGGTTGTTGGGGTGTTGCTCTGCAGTTACCAATGTGTTTATAGTGGGTTTTATGTTGCAAGGGTGCTCAGGGTATTTCTCAGGGTGTTGCTATGGAGTTACCAAAATGTTGATAGTGGGGTTTATGTTGCTAGGGTGTCCAGGGTATTTGTCAGGGTGTTAATATGCAGATTTCAATGTGTTCATAGTGGGTTTTATGTTGCTAGGGTTTTCAGGCTGGTTGTCAGGGTGTTGCTGTGCAGTTACCAATTTGTTTATAGTGGGTTTTATGTTGCTAGGATGTTCAGGGTGGTTTTCAGTGTGTTGTTACGCAGTTACCCATGTGTTCACAATGTTTTATTTTAGCGTGTTGCTAGGGTGTTCAGGGTGGTTGCCAGGGCATTGTTATGCAGTTACCAATATGTTTAGAACCCTGACAGTTACCAACATGTTTACAGTGTTTTTTTGGATACTGCTATGGTGTTCATGGTGGTTGCCAGAGTGTTGCAGTTGTCACTGTGTTTACAATAATTTTTAGTTAGTTGCCAAGGTGTTCTGGAGGGTTGCTAGGTGGGTACTTACTGCCACAGTCTAGTTCTGGTCCTTAGATGGCTCAAGTCCCTCTTTCAGTTTAAAGGGGTCATATGATAAAAATACCATTATTTTGTGTATTTGGTGTAATGAAATGTGTTTATGCGGTATAAGGTTAAAAAAACACATTATCTTCCACATACTGTACATTATTTTTTCTCCTCTATGCCCCGCCTTTCTGAATTGATGTTTTTTACAAAGCTCATCGTCTGAAAAGCGATGTGTGCTCTGATTGGCCAGCTATCCAGTGCGATGTGATTGGTCGAATACCTCAAGCGTTAGACGGAAATGTTACGCCCCTCACATAATGTTGATGCCGTGTCCGGCCGGAGCGACGAGACAAACATATTAAAACCCATTACAAAAGAGGCATTTGTTGCATTTAGTGGGGACATAATTATGGATTATAAGTATTTGTACTGTCTTTTTACGCGTTGCGCTGCATCGCGCCGCGTAAACTTAAAACCATGTCTGCATTTGTGATCGAAGAAATGACAAACAACAAGTCCTACTCTACACTGCTCAAAACTCACGTTTGAATCATCAGTAGCAAATTCTTTAAATATAAAAAACTTACTTACAGTCTGTGAGTCAGAACAGCCGGCATTGTAGCTACTCTACAGGATCAGGAAACAGTCCTCCATAAAATGCGCTGGACACATCTGAATATTTGGGTTGAAGTATTCTGGAACAGTGTTGTTGTAAATAAAACTTAACGACTGATTTCTAGTTGTGTCCTCTTTTGGAAGGCCAAACAAGTAGTTTCGCTTTCACAATGAAACACGGCGGGCTTGAGTGAGCGGCGGTGGGCTAGAGTGAGCGGAGGGCGGCGGGCTAGAGTGAGCGGAGGCCAGAGGGCTATAGTGAGCGGTGGCGGGCGGGCTTGAGAACGGCACGGCCGGCGGGTTTGCGGCAAACACATGTGACGACCCCGGTCTGGACTACACTTTGTCCACGGTGAAAGCCGATCCGGTGATCCACAGCACTAAGTTGATGTATTCCTTCAGCGACCAGCACGAATCAGCTCCAGGCATGACGAAGTGGATATCCTCCTCTTTTGGAAGGCTAAACAAAGTAGTTCGCTTTCACAACGAAACACAGCGTCTTCACGACATGGCGGCAGCAACATACTACAGCGAGAATAAAAGTTACGTCTTCCTCCTTTGTGTGAACATTTGGGCGGCGTTATGCAAAATCTTAACTTAACTCTTGACTCTAAACTTTTATAAAGAATATCTCTTTGGATTTGAGACTTTAGTCTTTGCAACTTCAGAGCTCTTCTTTATGCACCAAGAGCTTGTAACACTCCAAAGAGAAAGGAAAAATTTAAATCGCATCGCCATATGACTCAATCGCCAAACTCTAAGCCCGGTTTCACACATACTGCATCTGCTGTGTGTGAGTGGTGCATATCTATTTTGGTCCCTATATTAACATTTTACAGCATTCACACTGTACAGATGAGCAGGGTGGCGCTGCATCCCAGAAGCGCCACTTTGAGTAGAATATCACTGAACCTATTTTTGCTGCAGAAAACATGTTGGATATGAAGTATTTTATCAGTCCACATGCAGAGACAGACTAACACTTTCACTATTCATTTAAAAAACATGAATTCAGATGTAAGCAGTTTATAAATACAGTTTGGGGTTTGGCGTGTGATTTCAGAATGATCATGTTTGTTGTAGCCAGTGCTGGTTAGTAACTGATTACATGTAATCTGGATTATGTAATCAGATTCCAAAATTAGGTACTTGTAATTAAATTATATTACATTTTTAAATACTCGTAATCACACTACAGTTACTTTTTTATTGATCACATGATTACATATTATTTACACAGGATTCCCTATTATCTTGACCCTGATTTAATATTCTTTTTCTTCCTTTTGTGTTTTTTATATCATATGATTCAGGCTTACTTATATTAACTCAATGTGAGCAGGAGGTTCTGTCAAAGTAATCTAAAAGTAATCAAAAAGTAGTCTGGTTATATTACCTAAAATATGTGATGTTAATGATGTAAGGGAAACAGTTCAATAATTTAGCTCAAAGGGAATCATTTAAGATTTTAAAGGGAACTCCACCATTAATATGCAATGGAATTAGGACAGAATCACTGTTTTACCGCTGATCACTGAGACGCCCAGCGAGTCAGTGAACGAGCCGTATGACATCAATTCTGCAATGGATATTTATATCCCAAATATAGTGAAAACACTATTAATTAGCACATGTAACCAGATCGCAGATTAAGACATTAACTTGTGAGCACAAAACACAAGAAACTTCTCTTTTCAATATAAATAAGGCTTTATTGGATAAATCTAAGACATATAACTAATCTAACACACGCATTCACACAAGTTGCAGAAAGAGAGAAGTGAGGAAATAATTAGTTTAAGAGAATGGAAATGTGAAATCCCAAGTTTACAGCAATATGTGCATTGCATAGATCTGAACAACCATCAATAACTTAGTTTAACCCTCGCATTGAGTTCCTCAATTTTTTTAAAATTTAGATTAAATGCACCAGTTCAGCTCTCTGGATTACTTGCGTTTCTGTGTCCGGGGTTCCCTTCCTTGTCTGCAGAAAGGGGTTTCCCGAGGTTGCTGATAGGCTGGAGGTTCAGTCTTGGGAAGCCAATGATTGGGCGTTGGCTGGCAACGCGGAGCTGTGTGTCGCAGTTAAGTTTAGCTCAGCACTTGCGAGATGCTCGTTCGCAAACTTAACTCCAACACGAACTCTCACGAAATAAAACCAACTAAGAATTAGAATAGATGTCAAGTTTATGAGACCAGGGTGCGTTTCTCCGCATGGTTTCGGAGGATCTGGCTTAAGCCAGAGCCCCTCAAAAGCTAAGAGCATGACTAGGCTGAAAAGCTAACAGCCGCATGCTAAAAGCAGACACAAACGTCCGACCCTCCAAAATTCAAAGTACAAAAATAACCAAAAAGCTAATTTTGATGTGTCCTGAGTATTTCACCGGGCTGTTTAACACACCCCATGGTGCTTTGGACCCAATAGATTTCGTGTCTTTGCTCGGGGTGTTGCGATGTTTCTCCTTCCCATTCATAAATCGACTGTTATCTCATCATTCACATGATCTGCGTTTTTCCTGCTCTGGTAGAGTATACATTTTGGACGTGATTTCTTATAATAAGAATATGATACATTTGACCAAGAATTGATTGGAAGGAACGTTTCAAGCATGAATTCTCAAACTCACACATACCAATCATGAATACGAACCATTAAGCTATTCAATATTTATTAAAAATACATACACAATAAATTATTAAAACATGATAATCTAATATGTGGGTTACATACATGATATGGGGGTATATATATAGCAATGTTTAGTTGCTCGAGTCCTTTTAGTGTCCTTTAGGTGCATGGAAAGGCAGTTTCCGTGCCATTCTGCGAATGTATGAAGACCAGAGATTAAGATGTCTGTAAGGAATTTTAGTCTGTTCTCTGTCTTATGTGGAGGGAAAAGTCAATCCGAAGCTTGCTTCAGCCTGCTATGCTCGGTCTGATTTATGACATCCTGTTGTCTGGGGCCTCTGTGGAATTTGTGTGACTCCTCGTGCCTCAACTCGGTTCTGACCAAATCTTAGATTGTCTGATTCGGTCTTATATCCTACATGGATTGCGTTACTAACTACAGTTTTTGTCATGCAATTTGCAAACAGTAACATACTACAATTTGCGATCTACCCAGCTCTGTTAGTGGCTTACCATTTTATAATTTATGTATGTGATCAAAGACAATTCTCAATCTGTTATTCCAGAAATCACTTGATTTTCTGTATAGAGCCACAGCTTTAAATACAAGTGTCAACTGAAACACCATATACAGCTGTCACACTGATTTAAATGAGTCTTAATTGTACCTGATCTTCCTAATTAAAAGCAGTTGAGTTTGTCAAGAGACAGAGACTGAATAAATTCAACTCTATTATTTTAAAGCTCTGTCTGAGATTACAGACTAAAGCCTTTCATATCAAAGCCCAATGATATCTGGCTGAATAACCATTAATTCATGGATAACACTAGCCCACTGGCACAGATTTAAAACACAGCCTCTATTATATTTCAGATTCATGCTGAAAATCAACCCGAAGGTGACAGACTCTCTTTTGGAGGCTCCTCAGAAACGGGGGATTTAAGAATTAGGGGTTTGCATATGTTAGAATCCCACTGCTGCATTTCAAACACATTTCTTTGATATGCATGTGTATATGGATTATCATTCTCTTTACATCTGAAGAGATTCAGAATGTGCGCAGTAATGAAAAATGGTTTCTTTCATTGCTTTAATGTTCTGCAAAGCCAAAAATACACTACCATCTTTGAGAAACACAGCCACAAAGTTGCAGTAATAAGTTGCATGGAGTATCAGTAAGATACATGCAATAAATCTTGTGTCATGCTGCATCTTAAAATATATAAGACCATACGGTATGGTCAATTATATCCATATGCGTTTACAATATATAAGTCCCTTTGACACTAACAGATTATATAGAGCGATATTCAGAGTTTCACCTCACCTAATTGGCCCTTTTCTGGACCCAGGTGCAATAGATGCATCTGCCTGGGAGTAAATTTGGGTCCTGATAGTGTCATCAATCACACGGCCAGCAGCTTGGGCCACAGGCTTTCACAGTGCCAGTGTGTGAGGATTGTCAGTGCCACGTTGTTTGGTAGGGAGGACCACACTAAGTGGCTTTTTGCAGTTTGACAGTCTGCAAACAACTGTGCTGTTCCAGTATTTCTGAAGATACTTCTGCCAGAATTAAGTATTGCATAACTCCAAAACAGAAAAAGAAATCCATAGCAGTACTTTAAAAAGTCCTTTAAAGGCGAAGTGATTGCTGCAGCACCCAACAAGACTTCAAAAATATTAATTCTTTTATGAGCATTTTTAAAGAACAATCACGTTCAATGTGTTTTCTGCATTAAAATAAAAGGGTTATGTTTGGTTTTCAGATGCACAGATATGACCTGGAGGAGATTCTTTCAATACTGAAACTTCTGTTTATGTTCTCCTCTTTGTCAGTCTTTTAACAACCTGTCAGATGGTTGAATGTTATGTCTGGGAAGTGTTGTTCCTTGTAGTGCCTAAAAGCCTAAACATATTATAGCTATTTCTACAGAAGTGCATCTGTATTCTCTGAGAATCTATGATAATCTTTGGGTTGACAGTGATTTGACTATTTTTGTAAACTATTTTTATAAATTCAGAATGCTTCAGTTTTTTTTTGTTTTTTTTGTTTTTTGATATGCTGAACATAGATTTGATTCAGCAACATTTTAAAATTATTTTAAATGATTCATAAAACTTCCATTAGTCTTAGACAAGAAAAAGAACAACAATCTACTTCAGACTTTGTATTGGACTAAAGGTAAATTGAAAGAAAATATAAATATTACTTTAAAATGTATTCCAGTAGAAATTATTAATTACTAAAAATAATGCATAATATAATATAAAACATAACATAACATAATTGTTTTATTATATATAATTTGCATATATTTTGCATGTGTAGGTTTTTTTTTTCTTTTTTGTAAGCTATAGGTCATGGCTTATTCAAATGTTGCCATTTTAAAGTGAATATTGACAGAAATTGATTATGCCAAGTCATATTTAAAGACTGATCTCGTTTCATTAGCAGGATATTTAATATAGGCCTTGAGAAAAATCTATGAATTTTTACAATCCTGTCTAAAATTTAATGAATTAAATGGTATAAATGGTTTATTTTAATGAAATAATGTTGCAGTATTTATCATGTGCACATAATATAACTGATAGATAAATAGTCTGTAAATTGAAACTAAAGCTGCAAATCAGTTTGTATAGCCTGACAAATCTAGAAAACTCATCCAAACATAAATCCATCAGTTCCCATTACTGTTCTGAGGCTACAGACTTTGTTGTTCCACCTGCAGAAGAACAGAGCATTCCTAATTCGATAAAACAGTCAGAATACCTTGAATTGATCTTGACATAAGGGTAAATCTGTAGTGTAGCAGGTCTAATTCCAGCGATTGCTCTATTGGCTGCTCTCGAGGCAGAGGTTTGTGCTCCGTTTGCTCTCAGTGTAGTGGATATACCGCTGTCAAATATAAATGTTATCTTACGGCTGAGCAATGATGTGGAATAAAGAAGGCCCTCACAGTACCACAGTGATGCACAAATACCCCAGTGTAACTCAACGTCTGCTTTTAAGACACTGTGTTTCATGAAAGTTTAACTAAAACGTATGTTTTACAGATTGGGCAAGAGGGAAAAAAATTTATAAATATTGACACCAAAAGTGACTTGACAACCTCACTACTGTCATCTAATTTTAATCATATTTTATTAATATTGATTAAAATGCAACTTTTTTAATATATTAAAGGTGGGGTAAGCGATTTTTCAAAAACGCGTTAGAAAACTGATTCGGGCAGAATAGCAAAACAAACTTGTAGCCAATCAGCAGTAAGGGGCATGTCTACTCATGATGTGGAGGAGAGCGCGCTTAGTGCACAGGACGGACATTAGCTGAGCCGAGCGACAGAAAGATAGAGATGGCAGAAGGCCTGCGATCGGATGCCGAGGTTGCTTTGTTTCTTCTCGACAGGTGAGTAACACCGTGTCTGCGCCGCAGCAGCTAAAGTCTGTCAAGTACACTGGACGCGACAAAACAACCTTTTAAAATCATTTGAAATTTGTGTCAATACTTCATAAATAGAACACAGCAGCAGTTTTCTGTTGGTGATTTGTCGTGTCGTGCCGCGCCGCATCCAGGGTAGACCATAGATATGTACTGTATATACTGTATACTGTATATCTATGGTGTAGACAGCATCACTGATTATAATGAGTTCTATAGTATTTTGTCGCGCCGCGCAACTCGAGTCCGGTGTAGACTCGGTGTAACATTGGTTTTGCTTTGTTTCACAGAACTAATCGTTGCCTGGGTTGCGTACGTATGTGTGGGGCGGAGCTATCACAACAGGGGCGAGACCCTTTTGGAGTGGGAGCTTGTTTGTTTTGGTGATTTCAAATGTCAACACTGTCTACCAGAAATCGCTTACCCCACCTTAAATAAACGAATATAACTAGGCAGTCTGTGTTTTTGTAAATCATGTGCATGCATACATTAATGTCTTTTTGATGTCTACGTTGTTGAGTGATAAGTTGTGAAATACAGGTGTTATATGGAGCTGATGAAACTGATGAGTTATTTGGCATTAATGTGAAGCTCTAGCTCACCTGATATTGACAGGTGATATTGTCAGAACAGCCACTGCAGGAGCCTGAGCTTTTTTAGTGACATTGTGTGGCAGTATGAAAGGTCACAGCATGGGTGGACAGAAAATAATGAAAATAAACAACACCACTCAACATTAACCAAGGCAGCATATAGCATACTATTTATTTAAATATTTATACATTTATTTGTACTGCCCTCAGGAATAAAGGTAATATCAGGTGGCCATTTTACATGACTATATTATAACTGTTAATTTGACATTACAACTGTTATATTTTGATAGGGCAATTATTATTATTATTTTATTATTATATTAAAATATTGAATTTTGTACACTGTCAAATGGAGGTCCATTTTATGTAAAGCCTAAACAGTATGAGCAAAAACGTTATTATAACTTTAAAAAGTATGTTGAAAAATATGTCGGCCTAATACTTTTTCATGTTTTTCTTTGATATTGTATAACTTAATATATATATGTATTAATTTACATGTTTTTTGAAACTATAAAGACAAAATCTTGTAGATATACAGTATATTTGCACCAGCAAAATCCTTGTAGCTGTTTTGCAAGAAAAATGATAGATACAACCAGGGCCGGATTATCCAGTGGGCATTATGAGCACGGGCCCAGGGGCCCATGTGCACTTGGGGCCCAAGCAAGGGGAAGAAAAAAATGTTTGGAGTGTCTTTACACTAAGTAAATATAGCTCACTTGTTAGCAAATGATATTTGCAGTAGCTCCACATACCTGTGGCCTGGTACACTCAAAATAAATTTAAAAAAATTTTTTAAAGTTCAGTATATTCAGTGGAGTAGGCAGTAGAGAGTAAGATTGGCTTTTGACACGATCGACCCAGGTTCAGATCCACCTTTTGCCGAGCTATAAATAATCATTTACACTCTGTTATTATTGCATTCTGTTAATGTACAAAAATACTGAAGTGGAAATAGTATCTGCAAATATAAAGTATAGATAGCATAATTACTATTTACACTTACTGCAAAGATTGCTGCTGGTCCAAGAAAGCATTGTTGCAATCATGTATTGGGGCGGGGGCTGATTGTGCCCAGGGGCCTCTGAATTCTTAACTCGGGCCTGCATAGCACAGTAGGCAACATTACTTGAAAGTATTTTTCGCAGCATTAGCTAATAAGGTTGTTTTGTGACAAAAAGCATAATCACAGACACAATTTTGTAGAAAATCTTGATCTGTACCTGTCCATTAGTGATGTACAGCTTGTATGTGTGCTTGGATGACACAAATAGATTACTGAAAAACAACAACGATGGAAAGCAAAAAGGTGTGAGAGAGAAGAGAACAACAATAAAACTCAGAAGAATGAGTCATGGTCTATTGTTGAGGGAGTGCTCCTCGGCTAATGTTCATCTTCTGTAGATATAGCCAGACCTGCCGACTTCACCAGAACTTTCTTTGCTCGTTTCATAACTGCACACGAAAGCATTGCACCCATATTAACAAACAGAGTACAGACAGACAGAGTTTGTTGGTCAGATTGTGATGAATATGCTAGAAAACCTGTTTAAAATGCCTGTTTTATTACTACTTTGCTATCAGTTACTTTATTTTATTACTAGCCACTAGCCAGTGTTTGAGAAAAGTATAGTTTAAGCTTTTGAATGTCTCTTAGGCTCACTAAGGCTGCATTTATTTGATCAAAAATACAGTAAAACAGTAATATTATTAGAATTTAAAAGAACTATTTTCTATTTGAATATATTTTAAAATGTAATTTATTCCTGTGATGCAAAGCTGAATGTTCAGCATCATTGCTCCAGTCTTCAGTGTCACATGATCCTTCAGAAATCATTCTAATATGCTGATTTGATGTTCAATAAACATTTCTTATTATTATCAATGTTGAAAACAGTTCTACTGCCTAATATTTTTGTGGAAAGAGTTTTTTCTGGATTATTGATGAATAGAAAGTTCAAAAACTGAACTCAAACTTTTGAATGGTAGTGTAGATATCAAGAAATCATTTGTCTTTAAAGTTGCTCTTGTATAAAAAGCTTGGTTTTATATGCTGTCAGTGCATTAGTAATGTTTCATTGAAAATGTATGTGATAGAACCACACTTCATGTAGAATTAGCTGATGTGATCACTTTATGTTACAGACATTGTTGTAGCTTGTTACTGGAATGGTTGCTCTATTGTGAAAGCAGTTGAGTCCCCAGCACTTATGCAGAACTATTAGAAAGTGATACAAATGAGCTTTACACAGCACCTGCCAATTATGTGTTGAATTTGGCTGGGCCGTATGCCAGACAGTAGAAAATTAAGACTTCGGATATCAAGGGAAATTGCAAACCATACATCATAGCAACTACCCGCTGCCTCCTTGTTTTCATTCACTCATCCCTCCATCCATCCACCTGACCCAGAAAGCTGGAGCACTGCTATGACATGCAGGGAAAGCACAGCTGTTCCTTTCTTCGCAAAAGCAGGCTGAGAGGGAATGAGCTGGATGATATCCCACTGGCACTTGGGCTTGGAATCCTTTAGAAAAGCATAAAGACAGTGTAGAGTCAAGGTAGAGAAGGGGAATGTCATGGCTCAGTGGGAAATGCATTCAAACAGTGAGAAGGGTTGAGAGTTGTCCACTTGTAAGAGATGCATTCTGAAATATTCATGTGGGAAAGTGTGAAGGAGAGCATGCTAAATAACATGGTGCAGATAAATGCCAATGTTTTAGTTTAGGTATCTGATGGCTCTTTTTTGATGATTCTTTTAAAGCTTTTTTATGAGATGGAGTGCTCGGTATGATATACAGTGGGTACGGAAAGTATTCAGACCCCCTTAAATTTTTCACTCTTTGTTATATTGCAGCCATTTGCTAAAATCATTTAAGTTAATTTTTTTTCCTCATTAATGTACACACAGCACCCCATATTGAATAAAAACCCAGAATTGTTTGACATTTTTGCAGTTTATTCAAAAAGAAACACTGACATATCACTGGTCCTAAGTAAATTCAGACCTTTTGCTCAGTATTTAGTAGAAGCACCCTTTTTGATCTAATACAGCCAGGAGTCTTTTTTGGGAAAGATGCAACAAGTTTTTCACACCAGGATTTGGGGATCCTCTGCCATTCCTCCTTGCAGATCCTCTCCAGTTCTGTCAGGTTGGATGGTAAACGTTGGTGGACAGTCATTTTTAGGTCTCTCCAAAGATGCTCAACTGGGTTTAAGTCAGGTCTCTGGCTGGGCCATTCAAGAACAGTCACAGAGTTTTGTGAAGCCACTCCTTCGTTATTTTAGCTGTGTGCTTAGGTTCATTGTCTTGTTGGAATGTAAACCTTCAGCCCAGTCTGAGGTCCTCTGGAGAAGGTTTTCGTCCAGGATACCCCTGTACTTGGCCGCATTCATCTTTCCCTCGATTGCAACCAGTCATCCTGTCCTTGCAGCTGAAAAACACCCCCACAGCATGATGCTGCCACCACCATGCTTCACTGTTGGGACTGTATTGGACAGGTGATGAGCAGTGCCTGGTTTTCTCCATACATACTGCTTAGAATTAAGGCCAAAAGTTCTATCTTGGTCTCATCAGACCAGATAATATTATTTCTCACCATCTTGGAGTCCTTCAGGTGTTTTTTAACAAACTTTCATGTGTCTTGCACTGAGGATAGGCTTCCGTCGGGCCACTCTGCCATAAAGCTCCGATTGGTGGAGGGCTGCAGTGATGGTTGACCTTCTACAACTTTCTCCCATCTCCCGACTGCATCTCTGGAGCTCAACCACAGTGATCTTTGGGTTCTTCTTTACCTCTCTCACCAAGGCTCTTCTCCCCCGATAGCTCAGTTTGGCCGGACGGCCAGCTCTAGGAAGGTTCTGGTCGTCCCAAACGTCTTCCATTTAATGATTATGGAGGCCACTGTGCTCTTAGGAACCTTAAGTGCAGCAGACATTGTTTTTGTAACCTTGGCCAGATCTGTGCCTTGCCAGAAAAGGAGAAAAAAAAAAAAAAAAAAAAAAAAAAAACAGAAAAAAAAAAAAAAAAAAAAAAAAAAAAAAAAAAAAAAAAAAAAAAAAAAAAAAAAAAAAAAGCAAAAAAAAAAAAAAAAAAAAAGAAAAAAAAAAAAAAAAAAAAAAAAAAGGAAAAAAAAAAAAAAAAAAAAAAAAAAAAAAAAAAAAAAAAAAAAAAAAAAAAAAAAAAAAAAAAAAAAAAAAAAAAAAAAAAAAAAAAAAAAAAAAAAAAAAAAAAAAAAAAAAAAAAAAAAAAAGGGAAAAAAAAAAAAAAAAAAAAAAAAAAAAGGAGAAAAAAAAAAAAAAGAAAAAGGAAAAAAAAAAAAAAATTCTGTTCTCTGAGCTCTTCATTCAGTTCCTTTGACCTCATGATTCTCATTTTCTCTGACATGCACTGTGAGCTGTAATGTCTTATATAGACAGGTGTGTGGCTTCCTAATCAAGTCCAATCAGTATAAACAAACACAGCTGGACTCAAATGAAGGATAGAACCATCTCAAGGATGATCAGAAAAATGGACAGCACCTGAGTTAAATATATGAGCGTCACAGCAACTTACTTAGGACCATGTGATATTTCAGTTTTTTTTTTATAAATCTGCAAAAATGTCAACATTCTGTGTTTTTTCAGTTCAATATGGTGTGCTGTGTGTACCTTAATGAGGGAAAAAAATTAACTTAAATGATTTAACAAATGGCTGCAATATAACAAAGAGTGAAAATTAAGGGGGTCTGAATACTTTCCCGTACCCACTGTATATAAAACAAATTATTTTGACAGTGTTTTGTCCAAGACAAATTTCCCTTCAGGCCTAATAAAATATATTTGTGTTCACTTTAAGTTTACTTTCAGGCTGCTGTGTGTACAGGGTTTCCAAGTCTTCCATGATAAAAAAAAAGAGCTAATTTAATGCTAGAATACACAACATGACTTTTAAAAACGAACAGGTTTTAAAACATTAGGCATTGTGCACTTGCCGACTTTGTAGTTACAGAGGAAAAACTGGGCATCATACACTAAACAACTGAAGCATCACACAACGACAGCTAAACCATTGAATAAACCAATCTAATTGATTATTGGAAGCTAAAATTTTTTTTCATGAAAATACCATTTTGGTCTCGCTACTTCAAATTGTATGCTTAATTCAATTGTTACTTGCAGTTTCTTTGTATTAAAGTGTGAAAATTAAGAGTGAAAATTGTTCTACGCCATTTTTTTTCTATACATTTCTATACATGTTCTGTTATTGGGATTAGGGCTACACGATGAATCATATTTTAATTGTGATCATGATTTCTGCAATTATAAGTTAATTTGTCCTTCATATTTGGGGCACGTTTCATGTTTAATTTGGCATTTACATTTTTGCCTTGGTAACACTCCACTAGCTTTCATGGTTGCGGTTGCCAGATGTCAAGAGTTAAAATCCCCCATCCGAGCTTTTTCATAAAAAAAAAAAAAAAAAAAAAATCAAGAAATTTGACTTTATCTTTCCAACCTGGCAACCATGCATACGCGCTATCTCTACATTACAGATGAAGTGCTGAAGATCTGAAAATACTGGCAAATATGTAAGGGTACTTTTACACAACAACGATTATATTAAAAATGGAAAAGTTTTTCCTTTGTGTTTTGAAAAGTTTCACGTACAGAAGACAATATGCATCACGTAATACGCATGCGCATGATGCACGTTTTTATAAATTCGTTTTCATATTTTACACAGGGATGATCACTTTATCATTTTTCAGTGTTGGGAAAGTTACTTTAAAGTAAATGCATTACAATGTTTGCGTTACTCCCTGTTAAAAAGTACCTAATTACTTCTTAGTTTCCTTTTATGGAGTAATGCGTTGCGTTTACTTTGCCGTTTACTTTTAAATCTGGACAGGGCTTGCTGGTTTGTTTTTAAAATAAAAAAAGTTATATTTTTGCCAAATATAAAAGCCTTTTCACACCAAAATTGAAATGAATAAGCCTCAGACTGAAGGAAAGAATTTACATCCTTACAGTAGAATGCAGAAGAAGACATTTCAACATACTTCAGCAATAAACAAAGACACAAATGTTTGTCTAGAGTAATTTTTGATTGTTAGTACGGTTGAACTGGATCATTGAATGTCAGAAGCAAAGACATTGGTTAATATAATGAGATTAAATACATAAAGGATATTTGTGTTGTTTAACATTTAATTATTGCAGGTTTGCATCATATTCTGAGTTGCATTATTTTTATTCATTTTGAGGAATACTGAATCTGTGTTTTTTTTGTGAGTGAGATAATGCATATTCATATTTATTTTAGAACTACAGTAACATCTTCTGATTTCTCTCAACTTGGGCACAGGAGAGCTGTCAATCAATAAATTGGAAAAAAAAGTAACTTGTGTTACTTATTTTAAAAAGTAACTCAAGATGTTTTGTTGTAAATTTAAAAGTAATGCGTTACCTTACTAGTTACTTAAAAAAAATGTATCTGATTACGTAACTCGCGTTACTTGTAATGCGTTACCCCCAACACTGATCAATTTCAAAAATGTACACTTTGAAACCTGTTTTCAAAAGTTAGCATTTTCAGGGCCCCAAATCACAGCTGTCATGTAAATGAATGGCCAAAACACATACAAAGTTTTCCGTTTTTAGTTGAAAATTATGTAGTGTTAACTCCCCCTAAGTTGGAGTTTAGTGATCTCTATTGAAATATTCTGCTAAAATGAAAGTGTAATGTAGCCAGTCTGTTTATTCACTTGGTCATTTGCGCTGTTTGCGAACTAAATTTGTGAACCAATCATGCAAATTAAAATTCTTTTGATTTGTGCTTATGTGAATGTGCAAAAATTCTGATGTAAGAAAAAATAATACAATTAAATGACAATAGTCGTTTTTTTTTGTTTGTTTTTTTTTTTAGCAAAATCATTGTGATTAACCTTTACCATAACTGCACCCTATTGGCATTTGAAGAAATGACCTTCAGACCTTGAGATCTTCTCAGATTCCAGGAAGGGATGTGGTAAGTTTGGGAGTTTGATCTAATTACTGTAGCTGAATGCTAATGGTTCAGGACTTGTCTCATAAGCTTACTTGGTTGACCAGACATTCAAATCCAAGATGCCATGGATCAAGGCGAGCTAAAATGCGCTAATGACCATAACTGAAGCACTCTCTGAACTAAAGCAGGGTGGAGTGTATTGACTTGACTTCAGGCAGCATTTTAATTAGCAAAGTTGTTCCACGTCTTGAGCTGCAGGTGTGGGCCACAGGGATTGACTCTTTGAAATATCATTATGGTGATTAACCGCAGTGCCGTCGAAAGAGGATTGAGAGCACTGTAACACTAGATCTAATGAATTAATGAAAAGGGTATGTTTCTTATGTAACCGGAGTGACCCCGTGGCACCTCGATTTGTCACTTTTGATACAAAGAACCGTGTTTCTTCTTCTTCGGAAACTTCTGTAGTTTCCCAAGGGCATCTGCTCTTGTTCGTGAATACAGTACAGGACGGCATCCATCTCAGGAAGATGGTGTGCTATCAGTTGGCCACAGACGATGTGTTGATGCATGCCTCACAAAGAGAACAATATCCATGGAGGAGGAGGAAATATTGAGACACCTGGATAATGGAGGAAAGAGAAAGGAATGAACAAATTTACAGAGCCGCCTCTTCTCCAGCTGAGGCCACGGTAACCAATAAACCATCATCTGCTATCAGAGGAAACTAGGTTTTTTTATGCAGTTTATCAGCCAGACTCACACAGGCCTCTGCAAGGCTAATAATAAGCTGTCAGCTTAATATGTTTATTTAGTGTAATTAATTAGAAGGAAAATAATGTGATAAAATAATTAATCATGTTCATGAGACACTGACACAAGAACATATCTTAAATTAAGTTACATTTTTCTTCCCCATTGGCAAATTGTTTTTTTAAGCATAACTCTAACAGCATTTAGTGAGGTTTATACTTAAAGTAACAGAGAGACCAAAAAAAGACTAGCTATCAATGGGGTATAAGAAAACCATGGAAGCGTGTTTCATAAAAAGAAAGAAATCTCACAATCTTACAATTCTAAGAAAAAAGTTAGATATAAACTCAGAATTCTGTTTTTATTTCATTCATTTATTTATTTTCAATTCTGAGTTTACCTTTTGCATTTTGCATTTCTGTGTTCAATTTCAAGTCTCACAATTTCGACTATTTTTTAGGACTTTACATATCCCAATTTTGTTCTCTGCATATACTATGGAATAAAAAAAGTTAATAATAAAAAAAATTGCACAATTATATTTCACAATTCAGAATTTTCTTATCAGAATTCTGAGTTTATATCTAGCAATTCTAAGTGTATATCAATTCTGAGTTTATGTAATTCTCAGAATTGAGAGAGAAAAGGTTGCAATTACTTTTTAAAATGTTTACTTCCAAGACAGAAATTAGCTTCCATTGAAAACTTCATAACATAAATAGTTATTCTGATTTATAATATTAATATTTGGTTTTATTTATATATATATATTCATGTATCAACATTGAATTGATCAAATCTTTTCAAAGTTGTCCTAAAACCTAAAACCAAAATGTGTTCTTGACTTAGGACAACTTTGGTTAACTTTATTGATGCATTTCAAATGTTGACTATTGTACTTACAGTATATACGGTATATGTGACCCTGGAGCACAAAATCAGTCTTAGGTTGCTGGGGTATATTTGTAGCAATAGCCAAAAATATATTGTATGTGTCAAAATTATCGATTTTTTCTTTTATGCCAAAAATCCTTAGGATATTAAGTACAGATCATTTTCCATAAAGATATTTTGTAAATGTCCTACCATAAATATGTTAAAACTTAGTGTTTGATTAGTAATATGCATTGCTAAGGACTTAATTTGGACAAATGTAAAGGCAATTTTCTCAATATTCTGATTTTTTGTACCCTCAGATTCCAGATTTTCAAATAGTTGTATCTCAGCCAAATATTGTTCTAACAAACCATAAATCAATGGAAAGCTTATTTATTCAGCTTTCGTATGATGTATAAATCTCAATTTCGAAAAATTGACCCTTATGACTGGTTTTGTGGTCCAGGGTCACATACATGTATAATGTGCTTCATAAAAGAAATTGTGTTTTTGCTGGAAAGCCACTTTTCTTAATTCATTATTTTTTCCATTTGGATCATTATTCTTATTTGGAGAAAGCTGACGATGTGTGTCTGTGCTTTAAGAAAAGTAATCCTGGCATAGAACCTCAGTGTGACATGCTAATTCCAGTCCCCCTCTGTCTGTGACAGAAGTGAATTAAATCAGTGAAAAGAGGGAGAGAGACGGAGATGTGTGACAGACTGAAAACGTCAAAGACAAAGATGAGAAAAGATTGTGAAGATGTGAATGTGTTTCAGCAAACAAACATATCTCTGCACCGCAGCGTCAGTACCCTGGGTTCTCGCCTGTCTTGGCTGGAGCGAGAAAAGCGAAGAGTGGCAGAGGACTTTTCTGGAACTTTCTCTGAGGATTAGGAGCTTATGAAGGCAAATTCTCTCTGTTCTCGCCTGTATTTAGGCCATCGCTCCAGTTTTCCATTTACTATAGACTGGATCAGACTGAGCTCATTTCAGTTCTTTGCGGGTTTACTGTGAGTATGTTCGCTGAGAAATATGTGTGTGTCCCAGAACAACCAATGACTTGTGTAAACAAGGCTGAACCTTTCAGATTCCCCCCCCCCCCCCCCCCCCCCCCCCCCCCCCCCCGTCCTTCTGCTGGCAAGCTTTTTTAACATGAAGAGCCATTTTTATTTTTGTAAATCACTGCTATATTGACCAATCCCCACATGCACAATTTACTTATCAAAAAACTGCTTGGGATAACATTTTAAATACTGTTTACGAATGCAAAAAAATAGAAATACATTGTTGCATATTGGCCAGATTAATTAATAGTCTGAAATTTGGCAATTTTGAGTTTATTGGCAACTGATTAAAGTGAAAAATGGTCAAAAATTGTTATGCAATATTATTGTCGGTAATAATATTGCATAACTTTATAAGCAATTTTTAAAAGTCAGATCATTTTTGACTGGGAACCCCACAAATGTAACAATGTACAAAAGAAAGTACAAAGATAATCAAAATTATTTGGGAAGTTGCTATATCCTGTGTAAGCGAAGTCAGTATACATTTTAGTCCAATAATGCAACAATATTAAATTAACAAGCATTTTCAGAATAATTATAGTAAATAAATAAAAAGAAGACGAAAATAATCTCATCCTCTCCCAAGCTACATGAGGGTTAAAAAGACCACTTAATATTGAAAATATAGCTAAAAATTGGATTTTGGGGTTAATGTTTTGGGCTAAAAGAGAAAATGAGATAGTAGGGAAATTGCAAAAAAGAAATATGCAAAAATGGATATGGCTTATTTCCCATCATTTCATTTTCATTCGCACTACTTGCAAACAGATTTTGTGTAATTTCCGGAAGTGGAAGTGTATGATTTGGCACATTTATATGGAAATGATATTCCTCCCACCCTGTAAATCACACACTGACACAAATGATGCTTGCTTAAGGCAATCCTGCAGGAATGCTAAGAACACTGAACCACACTGTGACTCGAGCTCAGATGATCAGCGTGTGCTTTATTTCAATGTATTTTTCTTTGCTTAATGAATAAAATAATTTTTAAATTAACCTTTTTCTTTACCTTTTCTTATTCAGTTTTCATTCACACTGTAAAAAAAAAAGTGCTGTTACATAACCTAAAATGTGCTTTATGTAGTAACTAAATTATTTTTTTATTCAAATCAAAAATATTTTTTAATATGAATAATTAACCCTACTACATTACATCATGAGATAAGCTTCTTAAGTGCATTTTAAATATTTTATGATCATAATGAAGGATTTAAAATATGACCTTTATGTGGCCATATCGTATTTTCTCTAGCATGCATATGTAAATATCCCCCATTTACCATTGTGTATGAAATGTGATTTATATAAACTTGACTTGCTTAATATGGATGAACTGCATGTATGCATAATTTTGTCTGTAGCATATAGCACAGATTTGGGGATATTTTATGGAGCTGTTTGTTTTGAAATCATTAGTGCTTGAGAACAGATAGAAGCTGTGTGTTAATCTAATAGCGCCTTGACAAGCAACACAATGAGTGCATTTACATACCAAACTGACCATAAGACAGATCAAACAAGAAGTGCGGTAGTTTGTGATCAAAATTGTAATCATTTGTTTTGCTGTGTTTTTCTTGTCATCACAGCTCCAGGTGACAGCATAAGCGGAAGATGCATTGACGACTGAGGACAGAAATCCAAAGAGCTATATTATTATCCCATAAATTACAGCTTTATGGTGCTGTAATCAAATTCCACTCCAGTCTTGGCATTTCTAAATGAGGCTTTATGACATCTTACTGTGCGTCATAAAGTCATTTACTGGTATTGTCATTTAATTTAGATGGAGATTTATCTAAACTGGATGTAGAAGTATGATATAAGTGTTGTGCTCTACATAATATAAAGCTATTTTTTTATTATTATATGGTGTTTGCAGAGAAATAAAACTCACTGTTGTTTCCAGGACATTGTTTTGTAGCTGCATGCAGATGTGAGGGAAAAAAATCAGCACCATGAGAAAAAAAAGTCACAATTAACTTTTTTATTTTTTATTCAGTGGCGAAAAATCAAGCGTAGCGTTAGTTCTGGCAGGTCAGGTTAGTCAAGCTCGCATCAGCTGACTCTCAGCTGATCACCATCTACCTATATGAATACGACACCTATTAATCAGTCATATATAGGTCCCCTCAGTATTAATCAGCAGTTGGTTCGCATTGCTCCACTAGACTAATTACCCTCCTCCCATCCCCATCTCCCCTCTGTCATTCCATCATCCATATCAGCCTTCTGAGTATCCTTTGAATCAGACTAGATTCTAAAATGTGTACATACATGACTAACTTTAAAGATATCTGCATCATTTCATGTTGTTTCTGTTCTGTTTTACCCTGGGGGGGGGGGAGGGGGGGGGGGGGGGGGGGGGGGGGTGGGGGGTTCTCGCTTTCTCCTCCCTGCTCTCATCCGTGCTAGGCTGCATGGATGCACAGGGAGTTCTTGCCCAGAACAGAACCGCCAATCCAAACTGTATGCTAATTGTCAATCATCTTTGACGATAGTGGTCCTGACGACAGGCGTCACGTTATTTGTTCCAAGACTGGTTTGTTGTTATCTGTAAAATCCCTTCTCTGTCGGCCTCTAAATAAATTAACAAGTAATCCTGCACTTCTTCTCAAGAAACATGTTTGCGGTATCATTCGTGTCTGTAGCACAGATGGTATGCTGAAGTTTAGTATTTCAGGTAAGAAGATTGTTTGGATTGCTAACCCTTAATATGAGCAAAGTAATAGTGATGTTTGTCCTGTTTTTAGTGCTTCCAGCATGAGGAGGCATTCTGGGCAGCAATAGTGAACTATAAACAGGAGAAAAATGGTGGAGATTATTCACTGCCGGTGTGAGTGACTGTATTGAGCTAAGCTTTAGATCAAATAGACACGCTCCATTAAACCCACATGATGGTAGCTGTAAAATATTTCCATATGAAAAGGAAAGGAAGGTCATTTCTCCTTTCAGTTGGGACAGTCACACACCTCTTGTGAGAAAGAAAGAACCAGCTATCTGTGGTCCACGTTATAGATGAGCGGGCACTGACGTAAACTCTTATGCATAACTCTTATGATAGGCTAACACATGTAGATTATGGCATCAAGGTCAATAGCTATTTAAGAACATTCCTATATGCATCTATGAACAGGAGAGTCAAGAGGCTTTAGCTCTCCAAATATTAAACTATGATTCTCTCGTGGTTTGAACAAGCAGGTTAGTTACACCATCAGAGCTGGGGAAGATACAAGCAACTCATTTAAAGTAGTTGAATTAACATCAAGCTGCTCTTTAGAAAAAGTAGTGATGTACTCAAGCTGCTAAAGAAAAGTAGCTAACTATGTTCAATTAATTTAAAGGAGGGATGATAGACCAAACATTATAGCCTTTCTTTATTTTGCGGAAAACAAAAAAATATATTTTGAAGAATGTTTTATTTGTTTTTGACCATGCAATGAAAGTTAAAGGGTCCAGAACAACACGGGATCACATTGACTTTTCTTATTTTTTGTAAATTATTATTCTTTTTATTTTTATTATTTTATTCTTGTATTATTTTTGTGTTTCACTGAATAAAGAAAGCCAAACAGGGTCAGAATGGCATGAGGGTGAGTAAATGATAACAATTTTTAGTCCGAAATTTTTTTTGACTGACTCATCGGTTAAGTGGTCAAATGTCAATTAAATAAATTGAGTCAGGCTATATTTATTTTTTAAAATATTAAATTTAAACAGAAACACTAATAAAACTATAAAAAACGAACTTCTATAACTAAAATCAAAAACAATGATGAACAATCGTGTTTAACAAATATTTTTGATTAGATCAAAAAACTGTCTGACGCAAAGGAAATCACATCTTTTTGTGAACTGATTTGTTCAGAAATGCCATGTTAATTAAGTGGTTCAAAAAAAAACAGTGTGAAAGGATTAGAAAACGAATCATAAAAGTTGTGAAAAAGATGTGAAGGAACCGGAAACATTTTTTTTTTTTTTTTTTTTTTTTTTTTTTTTTTTGCCTTTTGTAGGAGTGGATGCTGTTGATATGCAAGCCAGATTGAACAAGTCACATCTTGATTCACATGACACATCTGAGTGGAAAAAAGGTTATGTCAACCAGTTGACCAAAAGTGAATTGTTAAATGAAATTGATACCCCAACTTTTAAAAAAAATGATGAATCTGACTTTAAAGTGTCCGCTAGCACATCGTAACTAGTACCACTATATATAATATATTATATATCTATATATATATATGCACTTGTACAAATATGTTATGCAACATTAAAAATGTGTTTACAATAGCTTGTTGCTGGAGATGCTTTGTAAACATCTAAGCCTCTGAACAATCTACTAACATTGCTTTTTTAGTTCATCGCTCCCCAACACTACACATGATCAAAACCATGTTCTTCGCTTGTTGCTTGATCTTGTACTTGTGCACCTCCAAAATACCTCATATTTCAGATGTTATCTTGGAAACCGGGTGTTAATAAGGTCATGTCTGCATAGCACATAGCACATCTGCTTTCTTTATAAGTGCAGAGTACACATTAACATTTCACAGCTCTTTTTAACCTGAGCCCTTCCTCTCCATGTAAGTGAACTCTACAGGATTAAAGGCAGAGAATAAAGACAAATGTTTGCCACAAATATGGTTCTGGAAGATCATGAGGAGTAATCTCTCTGTTCTCAGCACTGCACGTGGACCAGAGTGAGCGATCGCTCTCACTTAAGTCAAGATATCATTACTGGGTCATCCGTCTCTTTCTCCATCCCATCAAGAGAGAGATTTCATCCCCTAATGTGACTCTCCCACTGAGGAAGGTACAGAGAGAAGACAGATATCAGTCAAATTCTGCCATCATCTGCTTCCACTGGTATGATGAGAGTTTCTGTCTTTTCTGTGGGGTCGGCCCTTCGAGGACCGTGCTTGCTTGACGGGCGAGAACAAACCTCTTTGGTTCTTGCAGAAGCTCAAATGTTCTTCCATAACGTGTGGAAACAAATCACACTGGTTCTTGTTTAAGTTTCCATTTACCATATTTGAACTGAATTAAATCCTAAATTAAATCTGTGCATATAAGGTGATATATTATGTATCTTTAAGACTTGGATTAAACCACTTCATATTTAGATTTTTTTTTTTTTTTACTTTGTCTTTATAATATTTTTGAAACATCAAAGTTTTGGCACAATGGACTTTCAGGGAAGAGACCGAAATCTCTAATTTTTCAAATAAGTAATAGTTCATTCAAAAAAATTAAATTAATCACCCTCAGGCAGTGTTGCCAAGTCAATTGGGCTACCCTAACACTGATTCTGCGGTTTGTTTTTCATGTCTGCGGGTTTAAGTGACCACAAGAACATGATATTTAGCCCCTAAAATGCTAATTTTACCAGGGGAACCCCATCATTAAACGTGTATTTTAGCCTCTGGAACACGGGGACCCCCCTCAAAACGCGATTGGGCTAGTTTTGGGCTAGTTTTGAGTAGCAGTGGGCAGGTTTGAAAAATGTGAAGTCTGTGCCAAAACCCCCCCTGCCAGCAAGCCATCCAAAGATTTAGAGAGTTTGTTCTTCACCAGAAAAAGATGTTGGGAGAAAATTTTAGCAATTGCATCAATTCATCTTACAGTGACTGGGTGCTCCAGAATGAGAGTCACCACAGTGATTAAAAACAGCACAATATCAAACACTCCATCAGTGTTCAGTTAATGTCTTGTGAAGTGAAAATTTGTGTGTTTGTAAGAAACAAATCCACTATTAGACCTTTCATATTGTTGCATCTGGCTAAATAAAAAATATCCCCAATCGATAATATTGCTTTCTTCAGGGAAAAAGGTCCATTCTGTTGTCCTCTCACATGAACTGGAGTGGTGTGGGATTCTTTGATGTTTTTATCAGCTGTTTGGACTTCATTCTGACGGCACCCATTCAATGCGGAGGATCCACATTCACACACCACAGGCTCCATTGTCTCCCAAATCCTGCTTGATGAAGAAAAAAACTCATCTGCATCTTGGATGGCCTGAGGTTGAGTACATTTTCTGCAAATTTTCATTTTCAGGTGAACTACTGCTTTAAAAATATATTTATATATGTTTTGAAGAAGAACAAAAGTCTTACGGGTTTGCAACAAAATAAGGTTGAGTAAAGAATCTATTTAATTTCAATTTTGTTGTTTTTCATTTTAATTTTTTAATTTATATTTTTTATTCCTTTTAAGTATGAACAATAATTTCAGGTTATTTCATTATGTACCCAGTGTTTGATGATAACCATTGTTAAACGATGAAAGCAGGGTGGATTATACAGGAAAACTAATTTTATAATGTAGAGTATTAACAAATATTCTTTATATTTTATTAAAAAGAGTAGTATCAATGAAATATGTTCTTTCTCGGCAGTGCAGTCATACACTGCATTGTATGACATATCAAAACATATTTTAGTTAAGCTGCATTCATTTTCCCTGACAGACAGTGAGACTGATTTTGAGCTTTCAGGAACAACTGGTAGTTATCCTGATGTTTCCCAGCTCTGCTGCATGGTTGGTCAGCTCTCATACCCAGCACGCATCCTTTCAAAAGCTCCAACAAGGGTTTGTGGGGACAATGCACAACCCCAAACATTTCTGCAGAAAAGCATCTCTGAGCAAAGACAGCCCTGATACCACGGCTTCAGAGAAGTGTTTGAAATGGCTGGTCTGGATGTGGCTGGGAGCTAAAAATGTCAAGATGTTCTCGCCTCTACTCGGTTCCTATCTTGTTGTTGAAGCTGTGTATAAGCATTATTCTCTTCTTCTGACAGACTTCTTTGTGGAAAAACCCAAGAAACAACAGGACTGCATTCCAATTTGTTTTCAAAAGCAGCTACACATTTAAAAGATCATTTGTGGCTCTGTATATGTTTGTCATTATGGTGTGAGAAACCTTTAAAGCATGATGGTTTTCTAGTGAAAACGATGTTCAATACCCAGGTTTGTTTTCAAATGCTTTCTGGGTTTCAGTGACCCGTCAGCTTTGCTCTTATATTAAGTGTCCTCCTGACATAAATGGATAATAATGCTAAAATAATCATCAAAATCGGTTTCATGTAGAATTATAATCAACCCTTTCTTCCTCTAATAAAAGGACATCAGCAAGGTCGGCGGTTGGCTCTTAAAGAGCTTCAGTAAATTGTAGCTCAGAATGAAATGGACTGATTTTAAGTGTGTCTTTCAGTGTTTCGTCCTCTTTCCTCTTTTAGAGGTTCTTACATGTTCCCAACACACTGAACTGAATTGTTCAGGTCTAAATTAACAATAGAAACAGCTCATTAAAAATAAATATGCACATCATAAAACAAAGCACTAGAAAAATACAGTTTCAAAGATTCAGTAGAAAATGCTTTTCTGCAACATCAAATGCTATACTTTCTAAAAGGAATAGTTCACTCACAAATGAAACTCCTGGAAATAAAGCAATATAAAAGTCGTGAATACTATACTTGTACACTATATACAATCTTCTGAAGTACGAAAGCTCTGTGTGAGGAGAAGTCATTATTCATAAATCTGCTGTGTGACTTCAGAAGCCCTTGTAATATAGCACGCAGTCATTTGGACTGCATTTATGGATCTTAGATGGTAATTTTTGGTTCTTTTTGGAAACAAGGATCCTGTCGTGTGGAAAAGAGATACAAAAATTACAACAGGTTTAATAAATAATGAGCGATTTTTCATTTTTGGGTGAAGTATTCATTTAAAACTTTCAGTCATCTGCAAACTGTATTGGAAAATGCACACTGAGTTCTGATTATTATCGCACACTGTGATCAAAACAGAGTTTATCACATAATTAATTAAGCCGTTCAAAGCCTGTGATGGAATCTAGTACCTTTTTGAGAGCTGATGCAATGTGGGTTAAAATGTGGAGTAAAAAAATGTTGTATCCCTTGACACCACGTGCAGGACATGATAATTGGGCAGGTTTGAAAGCCCATTTATGTCTGGAGACGTGAAAAGAATGAAGCTGATGTCAGGCATGTGTCTGGTGGTATTAAGGTAAACAACACTAATGGGCAGGAGTCCTGAAAGCTGGTTGAGAATCAAATCTTGCCTCTGAAGGGATTGCGAGATTCATTTGGCAAATGATTGGTTCACCGCCTTGCGGCGGCGGGCAAACTCTCCCAAAAGGACGGATCTATGGGTCCATAGGGTAATTTACTGTGCATGTGGTGATGTGAGTGCTTCTTGCGGATACTTCAGTCCTGCATCACAATTGTGAAAAGAACAAGTAAGCGACCATGTCAGTGTTGCCAGATCTCGTTTGAGAAATAAACAACCTTGTCTGACAAAATAAGCCTAAATGAGTGACACCAGGATCTGGGAAAGCGGCTCAACTAGTAGGTGGGGATATCTGAAAACTGTTATTAGTGGTCGTCATTTTATGAGTATGGGGCCAAGCACAAAAAGTACTGTATTCTTGTATGCTTGTTTTGGTTGTGTTGTTTTATTCCTGAATGAAAGGAGATCTTATACAAAAGTGGTTATATTTTCAAATCTTTTGAAGGCAAACGACAGAGATGATTTGTTTTTGTTTGATGCTTGTTCCGATTGAAATATGGCCTATCAAAGCACAAAACTAAATAATAAAAAAATAATTAGTATATTTGATTGTTATTATTATTTATGTTTAATTATGAATATAGATAGATATATGATTATTATATATATATATATATTATATATAATAATATATAGTAGATACAGACAGCGAACTACAATACGATATCACTGATTATCATATATATCTAGTATATATAGAGTAATGTATAATATAATAATATTATATATATTAGATATATATAATGTATATGTAAATGGAGATTATGTATCTATATAAATATCATATATACTATATATATATATTACTGTGTATATATACTGTTATATATAATTCCCCCCCCCCCCTAAATATGCAGTTGCCTTCTTAATATTAGAATATTAGAATAATCTAATATCAGAGGCTTGGGTGATTGCATCTGTATCGGTTTTGTTCACAGTAAACTGGTTGATGAAAAAATATATTATTAAATTCAATCCAAAAATGTATTCATAAATTATCATTTATATTATTTATTCCTGTAGAAAGGTCTAAAAAGCGTGGGGCCGATAGCATTCACACTGACATACGCATATTGAAACCGAGAGCTTTATGCTGGTTCTCTATATGACAAATCTGTTGCAATAAGCAGCATCTCACCACTGCTCAGTTTTACGTTGCAGTTAGTAGTTCTTTACCCCAATGCTTCATTTATAATGGATTCTTGTACTGGCATGGAGCATTCTGGATTGATTCCCCTGGCTATCAACATACCCCAAAGATTTGTTTAATTAAATGTTTACTATAAATGACTGAGTCAATGGAAACCAATTAATTCTGTGCTCAACAACACTGTGTATCCATAGAGGAGTTTTTAAAAAGGAAGTGGTTTCCATGCAGACTATGCCAAGGTTTCATGTGGGTTTATCAATCTTAATCTTTTATTTAGAGACCATCATATTTTACAAAGACAATTTTAGGTCATTTAATGTTGTAATGTCAGAGAATTTATTCCGATCTTAAATCAAGTCTTGTTTGTGAGAGATATTACCTCTAGTAAGGGCTATTGATTTCGTCCTTGCTCGTATCTGAATGTAGGACAGCGACGTATGTGAGCTGCCCCCTCAGGACAGTCATTAGTAAAAGGACTGACTGATAGAGGCAAACTACTGGGATGTCACACCTCATGCTATAACCAGGAGCGTTTTTAACATTTTTTCCATCATAACTCTCCCTTCAGACTACTACAAATCCACCTGCCATCTTTTGGTTTAAGAAATATTTATATGTGCCAAAACTAACTGGTAGACTTATAATGTATCTCAAATATGAGCACACATTAAAGTAATATCATTGCTTTAATGCTTTACTACTATTCTTATATTAGAAATATGTGTTTATGTGAATTTATATGAATATGAGTTAAAGGGGTCTTAAACCAGCAAACCAGGTTAATTTAATTTAAAAGCTATTTAAGCTACTTTTCAGCAGGAATGACTTTTTTGAAATAATGTGTATTATAACAAAGTATATACATTTTATTAATGTTAAAGATATTTTTATTTGCATTTAGTCATATATGTGGCATACAAAACATAAGCATCTGTTATTAATGTAAACATTAAACCAACAAACTAGAGTTAAAATAGATATCATAGGCAACTTTATTTGGCAGAAGAAAAATATTGGACGTCCAAAAGACTGTTGTTATATTTTAAAATCTGTGTTTTGTTGAACATTTCTCACCAAGTGTTATTCTCAGCCAGAGAGAGAACTGTGAGCATGAATTGAAAATTGAAAATTGAATCATGACACCAAATAGTTTTTCCTGCCTCTACGACTCCACTGCATTTTTATCACAATATCTCAAAACATGCTGTCTATAATTTACCATGTTGTTTTCATCTCTCACCTGTTATGCCATCAGACAAAGTCAGCCTTTTTGGAAGACTGCTACAGGACACTTATTCAAAATAATGTGCCAAGCTGCTGCAGTGTTTGGAAAGCATAACAAACTGTTACTGAGGTCAGTAGTAAACGACATTTTTCAAATTGCATTATAATTATTGTGCACACAGTTTTCAAGTAGTTTTGGATGAAGTTTAGCGTGTCACACCGCAGGACGTTGTTTTCAGCAGTCAGACTCCCATCTAGTTTCCAAGTAAATCTCTTTCCAGGATGTGAAGGAGTCACACTGCAAGACTGAACAAATAAACTTGGAAGTATTTCCATAAATATATTATAAATGTTATTATTTGTAAGGGGGTAACACTCTGCCTCTTCCACTTACAAGCTTGAAAATGTGGGTTTGTAAGTGATTTTAAACTTAAAATGGAATTAAACACCAAGAATAAGAAAACAACATGAAACATCGCAGTGGACATGCAAATATGGTGTAAACATCATATTTTGGGGTTACTTCAAGTAAATAATTGAGATCATATGGGTTCAGCAAACAAAAAACAAAAACAAAAAAAAACATTTGCTTATGATGAGTTAAATCTTAAGTCTTACTTTGGTCAGCCAGGCAAATTTCCTGCTCGTTTGCAAATGTCTCTGGAATATGCAAAAACTGAAGGCCACAGAATTGCTCATAAATACTAGCTTGGCGCTTCCCATAATTCTCACTCATTGTGCTTCTGTTCCCTTGGGATAGACACAATAGGGGACTCAACCAGTATGTGCGCAGGCATTTGCTGTCTCTTTCCAGTGTGTCCCTCCCAGGTGTGACTCTCCATGATTTTTAGATGGAGCCACGGGAGATTCATTTAGATCTACTGCGACTTCACCATTCATCGTGAGCACGGACGGTATCGTCCTAGGACCAGAGTACATAGAAGGTGTAGCAAGGCAGGAGATGGCATGTGAATGGACAGATGGTTTGAGGCTTACTGTTTCTAGGTTTGAGTCATCCGTAAACCTGCGGAAAGTGTCGACAAACGCTAGCTGACTGGTTTCTGTTAACAGAACTTTGGACGGGTAGAGGTGTTGACGTAGTTACAATTGCCATACTTACACCCCTATGAGCCGGGCTTGTCGCATGAAACTGGCTTTTCCTTTTTCTCTATTGAAGTTTTGATTTCGCGAGGATGTTGTTTGTGTCCAAACTGTAGTCTCACTGGCCCCTGCCCCCGGCGCCTATGGTGGCGAGTTATATTGAAGCTTGCTCCATCACGACAGGAGATGCATACTAAATTACGATCACATTTTTCTAAAAAAGACTGGCACTGGAACCAAGTACACCAGACGAGCTACTGCCACCGTAGATGTCACGTGTGGGCAAGGACTTGTGTTAATCAGTGCGTGTCCAAATAGATGATGTGCTGTGTGGTATTATGTTGGTTTGGGCGTTATTTGATGCACAGGTACAAAGTATGAAGTTTTGAAAGCTAAAAGTTTAATAGGGGATAATTAGCCTATCTGTGTTAAAACACTTTTGTGGTAGTATAATATGATTCTTTTACAGCTCCCAAAGATGAATGGTTGTAATGCATCGTTTTAAAGTGAAGGTATGAGGAACGTGTCTGAAATAAGGGACTGAGCTGTCGATCAATTAATGTTATGTGAGTTTATTCTGAGATTTGTGTCCTCCATCAGCATTGAATGCGTTGCATTGAATTCTGAGAAATTCAAAAAGTTTCGCAGGGAGCAAGAATTGAATAAGTTTGGAGACGGCATGTCAGAAGAAAGCTGATCACAACACAAAAGCCTTCACAGATGTGTTTATGATGGCTCAAACTTGACTACACCAGCTTATATAATACATATGTGTATGCTTTTTTGTTTTATTTTGAGTGTACGAAATATTTTGTGCTTCTTCAAAGTTTTCCAAAGGGCATAGAAAACTTTATAGTAGTAACTTTGTATGTAACTTTATAGTAAGCATGAAATCAAAACTTTTTCTATATTGTCCATTTTGATGCTTGATATTTTGAACTTGCTTTTGAAATGACTCAAATTAGGTGAATATAGTAGTCTCTTGAATATAAAACCTCCCCAAAAGGGGTGTTTCAGGACTGGAACAGGCCAAAATCCACTGCAAACTCACTTCCAGCACCAATATTCCCAATCCAATCAATTCTTGATGGATTAAATCAAGATGACTCTCCTGTTTCCTTCAGAAATACGAAATGGGTTGCAATAGTCATTCTATGTTGACTTTAAGCTAGTGTAAGGTCAAAAATTATCAAAGACTTCTGCTTTCCTGTCCCAAACCTATCTTCAGTAACAAAAGGGCCATTTGGAATTCCTGAAGGCACAGAAGTGCTGATATCGATCAAGGCCTGTAGGCCAACATGTGTATACACCGGGGGTCTGCTAATTGTCACACCTTTCGCCCAGTGGGTGAAGTTATAATCTGCTGATTGGTCAGTTTGAATGTCTCACATTTGGTTTTTAGTCACATGGTCAAGGAAGGGATAAAAAAGGACTGTAACTGTTGCTCTGTCTCTTTCCTTTGCTACCTCTCTTTCTTTGCTGGGACTCTCTTCTTGGGGCTCTGCCCTCTCTCTCTCTCTCAGGTAATATTTTACATACATGCTGGGTACAATTAATTGTTCATGTTTTACCATCCATTTACCATGTAACCAATTCAAATGTAACCATAACAAAATATTGTTATTAAAACATTTCAATTATTAATTATGTGCTAAATAGTCTTGATTCAAGGTTAATATTAAAGTACTACCTATTGCAATACAATAGTCACACAATATCACACAATAGCAACGCTCTCCCACATATATAGCTATTCTAACTGCGCTTATTTCCATAGTTGGTATAAGTGGCAGTGGGTGGTAACAGACAAGAAATGTACAGTTTTATACCATCATGCTGATAACATTTCTTTAGTCATTCGACAATCCTACAGCTTGAACCACCGTAGGAAACCATCCTTACAGATGGTGCCGAAACCCGGGATCCCGTGCAGTGAGTTTTCTGAAATTTACTTCATCAGAATGAGGATTTTTTCACAGTTGATCTTGTGAATGGATTAAAGCTGGCCTTCTGACCACGGAGTGGGTAAGTATGTTTTCATTCTCCATTTCGCATGGTATAGAAATTAGAAGGTTGTAATCAGCTTCAATTGTCCCATTACTGTACACTTTGAGAACATTCAGACTCATCTCATCAGTGATGGAAGGGAAAATATCTGACAGTGACGTATTGTTTGCTTTATGGAGCAAAAATGTTAAACCTAACTTGAGCAAATTCAGAATACAAAATCTCAATTCAGATGAGAGAATGCTTACATCGTGGAACATACTTGGTAAACATGAAAATAAATCAAAACAAGGTGAAATAATCGAGGCTTTAAACTACATGCGTTATATAAGGCTAAGTGAGTTAACAATGTGTCTAACTATAAGTATAGACGCTAAATGTGAAGAACTGCATTCTAAAAATACAGAGGCACAAAATTCAGAAGCTAAGATTCAAGATCTTCAATTTCAGCTAGATAACTTACTAGCTGAGCAGTTAATCCTAACTAAGAAGTGTAAAAATCACAAGGACATCATTGCAGATCTCAAGACTAAGCTTAAGGCACAAGAGTCCATGTCTCCCAAAACGTAAAGGTCTGTGATTTTCGCGCTGGAGGAAGTGTTATACACATAAATTAGTTGTTTATGTTACTCACGAAGTCGAAGCCTTGGAGGTCTGCTGGAGGATGCATGATTTTGGACGTGAGAGTGCCCCCTGTCAGAGAAAGCATGTTGGTCCCTGATGCGTTTTTCGGCTGCACGCCCAACACAAGTGTGACTCAATTTGCGCCGTATTGATTACATTCGGGTGTTCATTGCTCCTCTTTTCTTTCCCCCCCGCCCACTTCTGCTATCCTAGCAGCTCACAGTGCTTAGCGGTCGCACCCATGACACGAATGGTTTTTCCCTTCTTTTTACTGTGGTGTGAAGGAAGCATTAGAGAGTCATGAAAGTCCTCAAACTTCAGGAGAACACAGCAAACAACCATGTGGCAAAGATAGCAGGTTTTGTCGTTCCTGTCTAAAAATAGGCCATACAGAGGAAACATGCTGGTCCCTGGGTAGAGGTAGACCTCCACCTTATTTTCAGAAAGATAGGAAACCACTTTCTAAAGGCAGATATCAATACTCATTTGCAGGTAAAACTCTTAGTGAGCTAACTGCATTGTTCATGCAAGGCCTCCACCTATTGATTTCACTTGCTAGTGGGTTAGCAGCTTAATAGCAATTAGTTGAGTATGTAAACATCCAAATTTCAGTTATGATGTTTGTATTTTCAAATTTGTAATTGTCCTTAAGACATTGTGCACATAGAACACACAGTATAATTGTTTGTGCTACTACATGTACACATAAACTATTTGGGTTTATTCTTTTAAAAAAAACACATGACTGCTTGACTGTAAGTGTGTGAAACACTTAGGTTAAAGGTTGTAGATGCTACATGCGTACTAGACCATGTGTCTTGTGTAAAATTGGAATAACTGTGATACTGGAATTGTATAGCGATTTCAAGTTGCATGTGTATATATGTTGAATTTGTTTGTCTCCTGAGTGGTACACTCTGCTATTTTCCATATAGCTGCAGTTAAGCCATGTACAGGAGCATAGAATTGCCATGTGGCCACAGTGTGATTCACAATTCTCTTAACAATGAAAATGCTTTCCTCACAACAGGATTCAGCTCTGAACTTTGCACTTTATCATGCTCCTTAACAAAAAACATTGGTATGGAAGCATTTTGAGCCAGATCACACCTCATACTCACATTCTCATGCTGGCTCCCTGTTACAACAGGACCAAACTTGCATCACAATTGTAAAACTTCCTTTCCTTTATTTGGAGCATGATTACACTGACACCATAGCCACAGCTAAATGCGGGAACATTAATATATAGACATTGATCTTCACACACAGAGTCAAATCTACATCTGTCTGATACTGCCTATATACTGTTAAGTCTGGTCATCTTGACTGTATTTTAATTGTGAATTTCATCCAATTATTGTTTGTTTTGTTTCTTTGGGTTTACCTAATTACTTGGCTATCGTCTCACCAAGTTTCAAATGTAAATTAGTATTTCTCACTTTTACCTTAGTACAAACATTTTCATTGATATATCATGTAACTAATTTTATTTGTTTATTTGTATGTTGTCCATTTTAGTTGAAACAATGATTGTTTTTGGACAATTTAATCTCTGAATTTGGTGACTCTGAATATTTTGCTTATACTCTTACTTATGAAGGGGGGGGGGTGTTAAAACCAGCAATTGTTGATTTTATTATAATGCAATTTATTTGAATGTTTCCAAAAACAGTGTAAGAGCTTTTCAGATCATCTTTTGTTCTCACCTTGACATCTTTTTAAGTACATCGATTTAAGGGCTTTTTACCAGAGACCAATTCAATCTGACCACATCAAACCTCTGACCAATGACAAATGCCATGTACACTTTTGCTGTTTGTTGTGCCATATGCTCTTTTGAAATCACAGGATTCTTTTTTTACTGCACTGCAAGCACATCCTGTGTCCTGCCTCAGAAAGAGGGACAAGCGGATTCTACCATGTTCAGTGCTTGTTCTTGTGGAGGTGTGAAGTATTCAATGGGTGTTTTTGCATATCTATGAAGGGTGCAACACATTTCGATGAAGATCTCTCACACAGGGCTGAAAGGAGAACAAAGGCTGACAAGCTGCAACTGCAACAATCTGGACCAGAAGACTGAAGATGACACCTGCACAGTACAGAAAGCATGTTTTCATGAGCTGTGTCACCTTTTGCCTCTTTTGGTGTGGCAAATGGTGCCAAGGGGGGACTTTGTAAAGTCAAAATAAATCAAAGACTTCTGCTTTCCTGTCCCAAACCTATCGTCAGTAACAAAAGGGCCATTTGGAATTCCTGAAGGCACAGAGGTGCTGATAGTGATCAAGGCCTGTAGGCCAACATGTGTATACATCGGGGGTATGCTAATTGTCACACCTTTTGCTCAGTGGGTGAAGTTGTAATCTGCTGATTGGTCAGTTTAAATGTCTCAGATTTGGTTTGTCACATGGTCAAGGAAGGGATAAAAGAGGACTGTAACTGTTGCGCTGGCTCTTTCCTTTGCTGCCTCTGCTCTTCTTGGGGCTCTTTCTCTCTCTCTCTCTCTCTCTCTCAGTTATGTGACATTACATGCTGGTTACAAAATTGGTCATGTTTCAATCCTTTTATTATTTGTAACCAATTCAAGTGTAACCATAACAATATATTGTTATTAAACCATTTCAATTATTAATTATGTGCTAACTAATCTTGATTCAAGGTTAACTTTGAAGTGCTACCTATTGCAATACAATAGTCACGCAATAGCAACGCTCTCCCACATATGTAGCTATTCTAACTGCGCTTATTTCCGTCGTTGGTATAAGTGGCAGTGGGTGGTAATAGACTAGAAATGTACAGTTTTATATCATCGTGCTGATAACGTTTCTTTAGTCATTCGGCAATCCTACAGCTTGAACCACCGTAGGGAAACCATCCTTACACTAGAAATGACCAGCTCTAAACTCCAGCAGGATCAGTTTTTAGGCACTGTTTACACCATGAAGCCAGTTTAGCTGGCTGGTCAGGTAAGTTTCAGTTCAGTTTGCAAAACTATATAAACTAACTTCGCAACTTTTACTTGCACTGAAATGGCAAGATGTTTTCTTTAAGTTGTCCTCTTTCATGGATAAATCTTTTCGTCTTGCTTTGTAAATGTGTTTTGGCAGTGAATTGCACTCTCTCAGTTCAACAAAAATGTGATCGAGTCATTATGATGTCACACTTGAATGTGCATGCGCTTCATAAACATCATGGTACTAACAAAGCCGGACTGGATTGGTCTGGTTTTGTCAACTGATCCTGTAACCCTGACTTTGTTCAGCCATCATGGTACAAGCCCCTGGTATTAAGATGTGTTTTGGTTGATCCGATCACAAGTGCTTTCAAATGCATTTGAACGGCCACTAAAGATCACCTCCTCTCTGCCTACTGACCTAATTTTTAAATATTAAGGGACATGTTGTTGAAGCATGCTAGCCAGATGGGATTTAAAAAAATGTTTAAGTTTGGTTTGAAGGGAACATTTTTTACAAAGCACAGTGTTCAATTACCATTCATGATTCTAACACAAACCCACTGCATAGTTTTGCAGCTATCGAAGCAGAAATGAAAACTGCTGCTCTCTTTATCATTTTATGTTGTCTCTTTTCACGTTTGCAAGTAAATTGCATGAGCTTCTTTCACAATATTAGATCGAAAGATCAGAACAAGCCCATACATACACCTGGCCATAGACCCTAACCTAAAAGAAAACAGGAAGGTAGTTGAAAGTCGACAAAAGAGGCGAATTAAAACAGCAGGTGTAAACGGGAATGTGTCTCCCTCGTCTACTGTACTTGTGATCCGATCGACCAAAACGCATCTTTAATACAAGCTCCCGACACTCTAAAAAATGCTGGGTTAAATACAACCCAGCGCTGGGTAAAATATGGACAAACCCAGCTATTGGGCTGTTTTGACCCAGTGGTTGGGTTAAACATTTCACTCAACCGCTGGGTCAAAACAACCCAATTGCTGGGTTTGTCCATATTTCACCCAGTGCTAGGTTGTATTTAAACCCAGCATTTTTTAGAGTGTAGTATTATAAACAAGGTCTTAGTATTATAAAATGTTACCTTTCTATCTTTGTGCAAGGATAAAGGCTGTGAGCTTTCTCTCTCCCCCACTAAATCACAGAGAACTTTAAATTAATTAACTACCGAGATGATTAATTACGAGGAGCTTATTAGATTAGTGTTTAGGAGTGGTGGGTCTGACATTTCAAGAGACTTAAACATCGCTTGATACAAAGTTGATACATTAACAATTTTTGATTGAGTCAGACATACACAAACCAGTCACCTTGGAATTACAGCAGCCAGGCTGGGAAAAAGGTCCTTTAGTATAACTACCAATCAGACATGCTGCTAGCACAGCATTAACACCAGTTGGGTAATTCAACAGTAGACCATTTCAAAAGGCAACCTCATGGCGAGTATTTAATGCTGTTAGCTTTCTATCACTTGTGTGTTTGATTTCCTCTTTCAGGCAGTTTGTGGCGGCAAAGGAAGACCCCACGATCCTGTCAGCTTTCATTTAGGAGCCAGTGACAACACCCTTACTGTGTTAAATCACTCTGTCGCATGGTATTACTGGGTGAACGCTAGCTGAGCTTGTGGAGTCCTGACTGAGTAAGCCTGCTGATAAAATCACTCTCTGTGTTCGCACTGGGGTCTGCAGGCTCCAGATAGGGGCTCAGACACCCGGCGCAATCCAAATACAGCGGGAATGAGCAATTAATTGCAGGGGTTAAAGTGTGACAGTGGCACCACAGCGTTAATGTAAGCTGATGTAAGCCTCGTTATTACATTTTTTAGCTGGACGCAAGCTGTGTGGTTTCACTGTTTTCCTGCAAGCATATTTCTGGCTTTTTCTTATCGTTCGGCATTAACATGTTTAATCAACAAGCCCCGGAGAACAAATGATACTGCTAAATGAATGGAAGTCAGCAAAGCGCTGCAATCCAAATAGATATCTCTGGTTCATTTCTTTTGAAAATGAATAGCGATATCAAAGAGTAATAAACTGCTGTGTCAGAATATTTGCCTGCTGTAATTTTAATAACTCAAAGGGAACAGCCTTCAAATATTCAACAAGTCACAACTTGATAGCCTCCCAACAAAACAATGTTACAATGGAGTCATACTACCGACTTTGTTAAAAGGGCAGGTTATATGGTATTTTTTGAGCTCTTTAATTCAGATGTGCTTGTGTTGTAACTTGTTACATGTTCCTGTAGACTTTCTGAAATATGCTCTTTTCAAGCTCTATTCATTAGAATTATATTATTTACACAATGACAAGAAAGTAGCAGGATGCCTAAAGGCCCGTTCACATCAAAGGACGATATCTACAAAGATAACGATATTTCTAAAAATCGTTCTCAATATTAAAGAATAGCAGAGTCCAAACCACAGCTATAACAATAAAGGCACAGAGAAACATTATCACTGGAATCACTTTTAGAACGATGTTTTTCCCGCTGATGAATGATAAAAACATTGACACCCAATCAAAATCAATCCTGCTACAACAAGCTCGAGAATTTAAAGCGGCAGACGAGTGTGTGCTTATAATAAACAGACAATATCATCCGCTGGTGTGGACGCTAATATAGTTATCTTTATAGTTATCCTTGTTTATGTGAACGGGCCTTATTAACAGGAAGGAAATAAAGGTTTTGACCCCTGGAATGTGATTGGGATAGTTTTGGTCATGATTGGGCTAGTTTTGAATACCGATTGGCCTGGTTTTGTTATGCAGATATGGCAGCCCTGTTGTCCGTGCCACCGTGAATGACATGCATAGGTTGCGACACAGGTACAACTGCTATATTTTTACTGCTCCAATGTTTTATAATGCTGCCGGGACACGATTTCAACTAAGCTGGAACCCCCTGAAAGGGTGTTTTGACCCCCCGGAATGCAAATTTGGTGCGATTGTGAACGCGATTGGGCTGTTTTTGAGTACCAGTTGGGCTGGTTTTGTTACGCAGACCTGGCAACCCTGCTGCTGTTGTTATCACTCTGACCTCTGTAAATTACATCAATAGACTTAATTAGATGAAGTTTGCTATTCTTCTTACCGTTAGACAACAGATTAATTACTATGATAGAGTCTTTACCTGCTGTACCAGTTTAATATAGTTTATGTTAAGCCAGAGGACACTTTCGAAATGCAGCTGTCCTAAAATGCGTCCGACAGTCTCAGGAATACAAAAGTCATAACATGTTCTCTGGCTTCAGGCATTGTATGGAACCTATGCTTATGAAAACTACATTTTTGACAATGAAGGAAATTGCAGTCATATGTTTGGACAGGGTTCAACTCAATTTTAAAAAGTGAAGGTGCCCTAAATCATGTTCAGAAAAAGTTGTCAGACTCCAGAATGCCCAAGGCCACCCCAAGCATCCAGACAGTGAGAAAACTCGGTCATCTGAAAATCAGAAATATTAGAAATGTTGTCCTCAATACTGCCCTTAAATTGGATGTATTATTATGGTTTTTGTAAGCTTTTACCTTATAAATATATGAATGGAGGATGGGTTTCCTAAAGGAATAGTTCACCCAAAAATGAAAATTCTTTAATAATTTACTCAACCTCTTATTATTCCAAAGGTACCATTAAAGTAGCTGTATAAAAGTAGTTGAAAAATACAGAAAGCTACACAGAAAAAAGAGTGAGGGTGAGTAAATAATGACAGAATTCTCCTTTCTGAGTGAAAATTAACATCTTGCCCCCCCCTCCCCCCCCCCCCCCCCCCCTCCCCCCCCTCCCCCCCCCCCCCCCCCCCCACTATTCCGCAGTTCAAAGCATTTCATAGTTTCTTTGGATCTGCAGGGAAACCCCAAGGGACAAACCTAATCACAAAATATGTTACATCTCTTGTTCTTAGTCTTTGTGTAAAACACAGATCTGTCTATGGGTGCTGGGGTTTGCAGTGTTTGCACGAGGATAATAACACCCTTCAGTAGGGCAGATGAGAGGTCATTCCGACCTATCAGCCTTGATTTTTCCACGTATTTCTGACACGCTTGGCTGGAAATACAAACAATTAAGCTGATAAAATGTGCTCAACCTAAACTATCTGCAAAACTCAAACAAGTTCCTAATTAACTGTTTTGGGAGGTCAGCAAACAGTTATTGTTCAATTTACATTCCAAGCCTCGGTTAATACGGAAAGAGCTCCAGTCAGGTTTGTGTTGAGTCGGCTGGTTTATAGCCCTGGAAAGGGCACTGGGGGGATGAGCGCAGAGCATCGGCATTTGTTATGCCTTAAATAATTCAACAACACTATTCCAAGGCTTTTTGTCAGCAGTAATTTCTTGTGCAGTCTATTGTGACAAAACATTTTTGTATACATCTCATATGCATCATTATAGCAAACAGAACAACGTTACGATCCTACAAGTTTTATATTTAATGTTATGTAATGAATAATGGGATTGTTGTAATATAAAGTTAAAGGGGTCATATGATGCGATTTCCATTTTTCCTTTCTCTTTGGAGTGTTACAAGCTCTTGGTGCATTAAGAAGATCTGTAAAGTTGCAAAGACTAAAGTCTCAAATCCAAAGAGATATTCTTTATAAAAGTTAAGAGTCAACCACGCGGCTCGTTCTAACACGCCCCCGCATGCAGTGTTGCCAACTGCTTTCAATTGAAAGTAGCTAAAACTGGTAGCTAAATGTCACTAGATGACATCATAATGGCAAATTCACTGATCTATATAAAGATGAATGTAGATCAGTGGGCAAGATGAGAACTTAGATAAGGTTTGTCCAAGAAGTTGCTATATTTGTCCCTAAACTTTTGAAAAAAAAGTCTCAAAGGGGCAGGGAAGTCGTTAAATCTAGCTACAAAGTAGCTAAATTGGCAACACTGCCCACATGTCTTACGTCACTATTTGGGAAGATTTGTATAACGCCGCCCAAATGTTCACGCAAAGAAAGAAGGCGTAACTTTTATTCTCACTGTCATGTTGGGGAGTCGCTGTGTGTTTCATTGTGAAAGTGAAACTACTTTGTTTGGTCTTCCAAAAGAGGAGAACCGATAGAAATCATGGTGTGAAAAAACTGTATTTACAAACTGTTCCAGAACACTTCAACCCACATATCCAGATGTGTGCAGCACATTTTAAGGAGGATGAGGACTGTTTCCTGAACCAGTAGCCTAATGTGTCTGTAGCACAAAGGCTGTTTCTATAAAGTTGGGCAGCTCCAACTTTGCAAAGCTGAAGTAAAGTTTTATATTTCAATAATTTGCCATGATGATTCAAACGCGAGTTTTGAGCAGTTGTAGAGTAGCGCTTGTTGTTTGTCGTTTTTCTGATCACAAATGCAGACATGGTTTTTATGTTTACACGGCGCGATGCAAACGCAACGTGTAAAAAGGACAGTTAAGTCATTATAATCGAATTATTGGCCCCACTGGATCGCAAACAAATGCTCGTTTGTAAATGGGTGTTATGGGTTGTGTCTTGTCCGATGTGATGCCGGATCGCGAACGAATCGAACTAGTTCACCAAATCGAACTGAATAGTTTGAAATGGTTCGCGTCTCCAGTATGCACTAATCCACAAATTGCTTAAGTTATTCGGTTTATAAACATGCCTGACACTCACTCTGACGGGAAATAAACCGATATCCCGAGTTATTCAGTTACTCCTAAAAGTACATTGACTGAACTGCTAAAAGAAAACTGATGATGGGATGTGCATGAGCACAGCAGCTGGACTGAGTCTCATCCTGCTGGGAGACGGCATCACAATATGGTAAGGGGCATAACATTTCCGGCACACGCTTGAGGAATTCGGCCAATCAAAACGCACTGAATAGCTGGCCAATCAGACCACACCTCACTTTTCAGAACAATGAGCTTAGTAAAAATTTACGCATTTCAGAAAGGAAGGGCAGAAAGGAGCAACAATAATGTACAGTATGTAGAAAAAAATGTTTTTTGAACCTTAAACCGCATAAAAACACATTTTTTCAAAATTTACACCATACACAAAATATTTCTTTTTAGCAGATAATTATGACCTTGGATAATAAATATAAATGTATATCTTTTTAATAATAATGTACAACTAAAGATTGAGTGTATTAGTAGTATGATTGTTGTATTGTAATGTAAATTAGCATTTTTTAATAATGTTTTTAAAAAAAGCATGTTTCATATATATAATAAAAGGGCTGGGCAAACGATTAATGCTTAATCGCATCCAAAATAAAAGTTTGTGGTTACATAATAAATGTGTGTACTGGGTATATTTATATGTATATTTTATAAGTACACACAAATACATGTATATATTTAAGAAATATTTACATATATTTCCATTTAGTATTTTATATTCATAGTAATTATATTTAATATATAACTAGGTTTAATATATAAAAAATTAAATGTTAAATATAGACATGCATGTGTGGTATATATATATATAATATATAATATATATATATATAATATATATATATATATATATACATAATAAATATACAAAGTACACAAACATATATTACGTAAACAAAAACGTTTACTTTGGATGCGATTAATCATGATTAATCGTTGCCCAGGGCACTATTATGAAGATATATTTTATATAAATTAAACATTCGTGCAAAGATTCTGCAAGGTGTATGTAAACTTTTGACCTCAACTGTATATATTCTGATCAATATCCGATTATGCAATAAAACTGTGCAAGCTAAAACACATGTACACACCTTCTCAATTAAAACACACCTTAAGGTGTGTTTTGCACTGGGACGCAAGCCCTTACTAGCCGCAAAGTATGTCTGGCACGAAATTCAAGGTAAACCAATTCTCACAGAGTTGTTTTACAGTGATATTTGGTGCACTGTAAAAGTTCAGTAAATAAACCCTCCAGCACTAGCCAGAAGAATAAGCATTTGTATTTTTGAAACCAGTAATACTTCCTGAATCAAGCATGCTGCATCTCCTCAATGTAAACCGCTGTTATGACATCTAAGTGTCAGATCATCCCAGCTCAATAATGTGCGGCCTTAGACTGCATGCTTTAATTAAGGTGATGTCATGTGCCTGTTATTGTTGCTCTTGCTGTGACGAATCATCGCTTGCTTTCTCTCCCCCGTCGTGTAAAGAGCCATCACATCAACACAGCACAATGTAATCACAAACATCAGTCTCTTCTTGCTCGTCCTGAACACTAGTGAGATGTCTCGACCAAACATAATACAAAAGCATTGTTCCAAAACATAGAGAGCTGCCAGCCTAGACAGAGCTGCTGGCGGCTAGGATGCAGTCTTGGAAGACGGCTCCCTATGTAGGCAGTAGCAGTGTGTACAACAGCATTTATTCATTGACAGGATAAAGTTGTATTCTGATTTTTTTTCTGGTTTAATGCAGAGATTATAACTCGGGTTTTTATCCAGAGCATCTGCTTTCCATTTGTTTATTCAGCTGAGATTCTAAAGTTTAAAAGGCCTGTTCTCATTACTCCCATGACTCAGTTTGATCTGCATATAAATAGTTCAGTGAAAAAAAGTGTTATTAATTTTTCATGAACATGGAAAAGTAGGGCTGAATATCAATGGAACTAATGTAATCAGAGTAAAGGGGTAGAAGATAAAAGAAGGGACGGTCACCGGAGAGAGAAGAAAATGGAGGAGCAGTAGTACATGATACTTGTCTTCTGATGGACAAAGTATGCTGCGATGAGTTGAGTCACAAGGAATAGTTCACCCAAAAATTAAAACTTGATGACCTTCAGGCTGTCCAAGATGTAGATGAGTTTGTTTCTTCATCAGAACAGATTTGGAGAAATTTAGCAAAATCCCTTGCTCACTAATGGGTGCTGTTTCAGATATGAGATCCAACAGTTGATTAAAAACAGCACATAAGCCACAGTATCAACACACTCAGTACCCTCAATTAATGTCTTTTGCAAGTGAAGACTGTACTGTTTGTAATAAGAGAAAATCCATCATTAAGTGATTTTAACTTTAAACCATTGCTTATGCCTAAAATAAAAGTCATAAGGATTTCTTTGTTGTCTCGTCTGGTTGGGTGGGGGGAAAACATCTGGAGAGAAATATACACAGATCAAGCACCATTTACAAAAGAGTTCTAAACGAATATGTCTGTGGATTTTGATGTGAAAGGACAACAGGGGATGGACTTTTTCATTGGAGGAAGCGTTATTATGGATTATGGACTCTATGGTATGTGGCTATGTGGACGCAAAGCGATGGGTGAAATTAAAATGTTTTAAAGGAGACATATTATGCCCCTTTTTACAATATGTAATATAAGTCTCTGGTGTCCCCAGAATGTGTCTGTGAAGTTTCAGCTCAAAATACTCCACAGATCATTTATTATATCATTTTGAAAATGCCTATTTTGAGTGGAAGCAGAAAAACGCGTTTTTTTCAGGCCTGTGTCTTTAAATGCAAATGAGCTGCTGCTCCCCTTAAAAACTGAAATGGAAGCTTAAAAACATCTGTTTTGGTTCTGATTATCATGTTTATCGCGCTGAAATCATGCGTTTTAAACAATATTAATTTAAACTTCTGATATACGTTTTCTGAGCACACACATCCGAAGCACACGGACAGAAAGCGGCTGTCACAGCATGCGAGTACTAAACTAAGTTCTCATTCACACACAAGTTTACGTTAAAAACACACATGAGTTACAAAAATAGTCGGTTATGTCTGTGAAGGTAAACAACTGGGAAATAAATTGCATGTTTATTTTAGATCTAAATAGTGTTCTGTGCTCGTCTGTGCAGCCAAAGACAGAACAGTTAGCATGTTTTGCTCAAACTTTCACCATGGCATTAGAGCTGGTACACCGTTGTCGCTTGCAAAATCAAAATGAGGGCGCCGTGGGTGTAAACTTACAGATTAAGGGGCGGTAATATTATAATGAGATCCCTTTGCCACGTCACCAAGGGAGCGAAATCAGACGCGCTCGTTTTCTCAGACGCTTGCAGAAAAAGGCTTACCAAAACAAAGTTACTGGGTTAAACTTTTTCACGTTTCCTTGGTTGGTAGATGCACCGGGGACCTGATTATAGCACTTAAAACCTGGAAAAGTCAGATTTTCATGATATGTCACCTTTAATGCTGGATTGGTTTATTACAAACATGTAGCATTTTCCTTCACAAGATGTTAATAGTTGGACTGGGTGGGTGGGCATTTATTGTGATGTTTTCATCAGCTGTTTGGACTCTCATTCTGACGGCACCCATTCACTGCAGATGATCCACTGGTGAGCAAGTGATGTAATGATACATTTCTCAAAATCTATTCCAGTGAAAAAATAAACTCATCTACATCCTGGATGGCTCAGGGTTTCAGGAAATGTACTTTTTGCTTGACCTATTCCGTTAGTTCACCCAGAAAATTAACATTCTGTCATCACTTACTCACCATCATGTCAATCCAAACCTGCATGATTTAGGTTTATGTTTTCCCAATAAGTTAGTCTGGAGTAGCTGTCTTAAAACAAGTGAGCTAAGCCTCATGGGTCACCAAGAACTCAAATTCATCCTTTTTATTTCTGTCTTCTTACAGAATTAAATCTTTTGATGGAGCATCTGATTTTATGAATAACATGAATAACAGAAATAATGTTCCAATGATACTGATCCAGTGACAACAGTAATAGACTTTATGAGTGCTTGAAAGAAACGTGTCCCAGCTAATGTGTATTCAGAATTATGAGAAATTGCTTTCATGCAATATAAGTGGTGTAATTTACATTACGTCTGGAATGAACTATAAAGGCTATATAATTAAGGTGAGTGAGATGAAGGCTTGTTTTTCTTCCTCTTTCTAAGTGGCCGGCATATTCAGAGTGATTTCTAAACTAATTTAATTTTGTTTATTACACTTAAAAGCTTGTGCTACTCCACACATCACTGGCAAAGGCTTTCATTTTCAGAGTGTCTGTTTCATTAAAGGACATAAAAACACTGCCTTATATAACACAATAGCATTTCTCATTTGTTATAGGCCTTACTACCCAACACTTATATTGTTCAGCGTACAAATGTAACTAAAATGTGCTTAAAATCTAGTGAAATTAATTAATATTAGGCCTAATATTAATATTAAAATGAACTTCATAGACGTATGCAAAATGACCAGTGTGAAAAGTCTGGGGTTGGTATGATAAAAAAATAATATATATATATTATTTTTAGATTACCCTCTTAAGACAGGGTAAAAAAATTACCGTTAGAATGCATATTGTGAAATAATACAATTTGAAATAACTGTTTCTATTGAAATTTGAATATATTTTAAAATGTACATTTATTCCTGTGATGCAAAGCTAAAAATTTAGCATCACTACTCAAGTCTTCAGTGTTGTCATCCTTCAGAATAATTAGAATTACTGCTGATTTTGCTCAAGAAAAATATTTTATTTTAATATTGAAACAGTGTTGTGGAAAATTGAATTTAGATAATAATTTGTATAATATAGATATATATATATATATATAATTAAATTATATATATATATATCTAAGATCTAATTGTAATGTATTGATTTATCTTGTTATATCCTGTAATTGTATTATTAATAATAATAAAAAATATATGTTATTTATTATTGTATATGTATTTGATATTTCTTATTTTGTAGATTTAGAAAATCAGCTAAACTCACGTTTCAAATTTTAAGCCAAGTCCCATTGTTTATCAAAGATTATAAAGTGCCAGGTACAATCTTCAGAAATAAATGTTAGTTTTGTGTCATTTTTTGTCACTCTGTAGGACTTGATTAGATTTCTGCCTATGCCGCACAGATGATGTGAACAATAAGCGATGCTAAATAACCAACAAAATGCCACCTGTCTCTTATCTGCAGACAAGCAGCACTGCATATGTTAGACACTGTAGTAAATCAGGCTGTTGAAAGCCAGATCAGACCCTTAAATTACTGTTGATGCCTATACGGCCGCCAGGGCAGATGCAATATACACATTACAGTTTACACAGTGCTGGACATGATGAAGAGTGCATAGCTGCATTTAAAGTCTGCTGGCTTCAGTTAGAGTCTATTAAAAAGAAAAAGAGCCATTTATATTTAAAGACTGCCATCTGCTGGTCATTAAAGCTTTCTATATTACAGTAAATAATCTTGGCCTACTAAATTATGGTGCAATCAATCCCTCAGTAGGGTGCTAATGCACACTCATCTTATTTATTGAATTTTGTTACTAGTTTGGGTGGCAATCAACCTCATAGGACCTTTTCAGACCTGAAAACGTCAACACAGACAGATTGGCAGCATCTATAATGTGTCCAATAAAAGTCCTAAAATAATACAAGCACAAATGTTTGGTTGCATTCAGAGAAATAAAACATACACATTTCTAAAGTGGACAGAGGAATCAGTCTAAAACAAATATATTTATGCATTAATATTCATGAGGATCCTTCAGCTTTGTTGAAAGTTAATGTAAACATAAACAAACCCTAATCTTCTGATTGACACACAGGAATAGCAGAGCAGATTACTGCTGGTCAGTAGCTAATTAATAAACCATCAGTGAATTAATTACATATTATGCATTAATTATGTGTTAGAGAAGCCCTCATGTGTACTTCAAATCACTGCTCACTTATTCTATTTCTCATTAGCAGTGCGGTACGATGAGTTTTGGTGCTGGGATAATGGTTCAAGGTAATGAATCCCCTTTGCAGGATGTCTCTGTTGATATACACTCTAATTTTGTCCTGCACTGCTCTCTGTAAAACATTGATTTACAGACATCTGCCATATCCACATGGGTCTTGCAAACAGATCAATTATTCATTTGATATTATTCTGTATGCTTTATTTATGTCCTTCAATTAAGAGCCCAGTGTGATTTTCTCAAAGAAACTACATGAAGTAATGTATAGATATGAATGTTAAATTGGCTTTACAGTTATTTGTTGAGTTTTGATATGTGTTGACGTTATAATCTCAGGTTAACACAAGAGTAAATGCACAAGTACTCAGAGACTGCTCAAATTATTATTGTGCTATTATAAACCCTAAATCCACTGTTTTCAAACATACACTTCTTTCTTGTTCTCACACAAACAGTGGCTCCTCCATGTGGCAAACCTATGCAATAACAATAAAACACTGTACTGAATTATACTGTCATAATACTCAGATAACAGATTAAAAGGGGCAACCTCATAGTTTCAGATTATATTTGCAATTTAGTGAAATATATTATAGGGGTCATATGATGCTGCTAAAAAGAACATTATTTTGTGTATTTGGTGGTAATGAAATGTGTTTATGCGGTTAAGGTTCAAAAAACACATTATTTTCCACATACTGTACATTATTGTTTCTCCACTATTCCCTGCCTTTTGAAACGCATAGATTTTTACAAAGCTCATCGGTCTGAAAAAGCGAGGTTTGCTCTGATTGGCCAGCTATCCAGTGCGTTGTGATTGGCCGAATACCTCAAGCGTGTGACGGAAATGTTACGCCCCTTACCATACTGTGATGCCTGCGGAAACAACATGTGACGACCCCGGGCTGGACTCCGCTTCGTCCACGGTGAAAGCCGATCATGTGATCCACAGCGAGAAGTTGAAGTATTTCCTCAGCGACCAGCACGGATCAACTCAAGGCATGACGAAGCGATATCATGTTCTTTTGGAAGACCAAACAAAGTAGTTTCGCTTTCACAAACGAAACACACAGCACCTTCACGACATGGCGGCGGAGACTGGCAACAATATACAGCGAGAATAAACAGTTACGTCTTCTTTCTTTGCTGAACATTTGGGCGGTGTTATGCAAATCCTTCCACATAGTAGGTAGACATGTGGGGGCGTGTGAGAAAGAGCCGTTTTAGGTAGGCGTGACTGACTATCAACTTTTATAAAGAATATCTCTTTAGAATCTCTTTAGAACTTTACAGATATTCTTTATGCACCAAAAGCTTGTAACACCAAAGAGAAAGGAAAAAATGAAATCGCATCATATGAACCCTTTAAAAAATAAATGAATTGCAAAATTAATGCATTGAACAGCTTTGCGAGATGTAAGGTCTTTATGAATGTAAACTCTCAAATGCAGTAACTACAGGTAGGAAGGGCGCCCGACAGTTTTGATTTCAAGTCAAAAAAAAATATTTTGTCATGTGCAACAATGCAGAATATAGCAGTAGTTAATGCCAGTAAACGTTCTAAATTACTAAGATTAGAGAAATTTATGAAGAATGAGAATATTACAATATAATACACAACATAAGTAAGGTACTTATTACACACACACACATAAAATCTATATAATATACTATATATTTATATAGCCTAATATGTAAATTAAGTAGAAATATTTGGAACACACACACACACATATTAGATAATGTAATAATCTACATAGACATATGTAGTATATATGAGGGTAGGTTTCCAATATATTTTCTTCTGTTGACACATAAAAGAATATATTTTGAAAGGATATATTGGAGCCAAACAGTTGTGGTGCCATGACTTCATACATTTAATTAAAAAATATATTAGTTTTATTATAAAGTGTATGTGGCTTCTACGATATAGTGGTTCTTATTACTGACAATGCGGCATTTTCAGCACATTTCAAAATATTGTTTAATGTTGTGGAGGAAATGCCGGTAGCAGAAATAGATTTTAAATTCTCAATGCAATGTCTAACTTCTTTGTCCTGTCAAATTTAGCATTTTATGTATGCTAAGTACACAATTGCATAATGTTTCACAGTTTTTGCATCATTTTAACCAAACTGCAGCTAGAAATGACACATACTAAAATATTCTGTTTACAAGAGAGACTTAAACGTTTCACCTGTCACTCATCCATTCATCCAAACAATAAACAAACAAGGGCGATTGGTATTTGCGTAACTTCCACAGCGTCTGCGCAAACCTCAGCGCAGCAAGGACGCGCCGGGCGCACGGCGCGCTCGGTTAAATGACGTCACTGTGTCATGTCGACGGGCGGCGTGCGCCATCTTGAAGCGAAACCAAATCACGGGCAGATCCCGCGCGCCTCCGCTCGCTCTCATTCCGCGCTCGTTCACACCGACTGCCCGGCTGAGCTCGAAGATAAGCCGCACTGAAGTCTCCAGGCACAGGCACAGGCGATGATGGCAGGTAAACGCGCCGCGCGGGGGATTTGTGTTGGTAGGCGGGGGCGCGAGCGGCAGCAGTGCGGCCTAAACATCAAACCAGCCCCCTTAACCGACACTAATCAAACCCTCATCCTCTGCTTTATCTCACTATGCATGCTCGTGCGGGCTGGACTCGGAGTTCTGCGTGATGAAATGCTCCTGGGAGGCTGATCTGAGCATGCATTTCAATGCACTTGTGTTGTTGTTGCAGGGGTTGGTGGAGGCAATGATTTCCAGTGGTGCTTCTCCCAGGTCAAAGGAGCCATAGATGAAGATGTTGCAGAAGGTAATTAACGCGTTGCATTAGTTTTAAACTCCCTTGGGTGAGTATGCATGAGTGATGAACACATTGGAGGAGTTGTGTATAGTGAAGCATGCATTACAAGGTATGCTAGGAAGAGATGGAGGCAGGAGTGTTGAAGATCCATGATAATGTACACGCTCATCCTAAATATCGTAATTAGTCTTAAAAAAAGAAACTTAAAAAAAATTGTATGTGGAGGGAAGTCAATAGACAGATCCTCTTATGCTTGAAACTTTGCATTGCAGTGCTGTAAATATTGTTGGCTCAATTATGACTATGCTTTTGATGTTCTTTATTTCTAAGTTGCTTTGGGTAAAATGATTCAATGTAATAGATGTAAGGAATGACACAGAGTCAGCACAGACAGCTTACTTTGTTATCCATTTTATAGACGTTTTTATAATATCCTGATTATTACAAAAGCAAAAATATTGATGACTGAAGTTGCACTCATAGGCGTGTCCAAATTGTTGTCCAATCAAATGCTTTCAAGAATGAGCATGCCACTCCCCCTTATGCTACTTAATTACAAAAATAACAATAATTTACATCCCTTTCCATAAAGCCATGTGAAAATTGCTTTGTTTTGTTGACAGATTTTACAGCGGGGATTTGGATATCTCTTTTTATCACACTAAATCAGAAAATACCAGTAAAATGAACCATGTTTCACCATGTTTTGAGAAATAAAATGTTACGTACATAAAGCATGTGATGAACAAACATCTCTTTTGGAATATAGATAGGAATAAACCTGTAAAGTTTGGTGTAAGTTCTACAGAATTGGACATTTTTGACTGAGAAAACAACTCTTAAAGATGTGTTTTGTAATCGAAATATAAAAACTCAAGTGTAAGATTGAATAAACACACAAATGTGTATGCTGGATGTTTTCTCTCCGCTAGACGTTACGAATGCAAAATAGTCTTAATTCTCAAAAATGGACCAGTTCAAGAAGAAAAAAAAGTTTTTGCCTGGACTCCGACTATCACGGACAAGTAGCACATGCTTTTTCAAAATAAAACAATGTCTGTTTCAGTGGGAAAGAACACAGCATTCGTCATACTATTTTTTTGAGTTTTTAATCCCATGAAGACAATTGTTGGCAAACCGGCAGTCAACAGTACAGTAGTAGTAATAAATCCAAAAACGTGTATTAATATAGCATGGCACATTGCAGATCGATGGATTGGTCTGCTGGTGGGCGCGTCTGAACAGTTTTGCCATTTTCTGGGGCTCCTGTAGGGAAGCACATCCTGCCTTTGAAATGGCGGAAAGCATGTCCAACTGGTCCGACCAGCTCACATTATCCATGTGCCGTATCCAAGGGTGCGCTCGGCTCCATCCAGAGATCAGTCATTGAGGCTTTACAGGGAGGTTTGGGAATACAGATGTGCTTGTGAGTCTTAGAAAGCAAATTTAGATTTACTGTAAGATTGTCCGTTCATATTTGCCTTTTATTTAGTTTTTGCATTATTTTGTTAAAAATGTCAGGGTTGTGTGTCTTGTCAATTTAATGTAGCCGTTTTATTCAGTTCAGAGACATTTGTAAGGAAGTTTAATGTTTTGAAACAAAAGTTTTTAGTAACTTAGCTGAGTGTTGTTTGTATGGTGGCAGTTGGTTGTTAATGTTTTTGCCTCTTCCAGCTCTCCGCTTTGCTCTTCCATGAAAACTCTAACGGATTACTAGGAAATGGACACATGTTGACTGGTGCAATATCATCTGAGCCAAGTGGCTCTAATGTGGAAGAGAAGGTTATTTAGAGATCACTGTTTCGCCAGACTGTGAGGTGTGATTGCTCCGAATGATAATCGTTCTTTCTTTCTGTGGAATTCTATGGAAATGGGCGTTTTTAGAGTTGTAGTGATAAGGATGCATGCGAATTTGGATTCAAAACAATATTGTCCATATTGTGTGTATTTTTAGCAGACCTTCAGACTGTGTTCTTGCAGGATGCAAACATAGAATTACATGTGCTCTGACTTTCTCACGCTCAGCATTAGGGCTGTGCGATATGGACAAAAAATACCTACACTTCCTATCGCGATTTTCCGTTGATCATTTTTTGCGATTTCGATTTGATCACGATTTTGACACACACAGACATGCTTTACAGTCAAAAATGCATTCAGTGTGAATTTGAAACTTATTTCCAAAAGTAAACCAATTAGAGCTTTATCAAAAAGCTGCAACATGTCTCTCTCTAGAATAGACATATGGCAGAATGGGGGAAGTTGTGGCCTAATGGTTAGAGATCGGCATCTTGTCTTTTCGTACACCCAAGGTTGTGGGTTCGAGTCTCGTACCAGCAGGGATTGTAGGTGGGGGGAGTGAATGTACAGTGCGTCCACTCTCAATACCACAACTGAGGTGAGACCTTTTAGCAAGGCACCGAACCCCCAACTGCTACTCGAGTGCCGCAGCAAAAAAATGGCTGCCCACTGCTCCGGGTGTGTGTGTGTTCACTGCCGTGTGTGCACTTTGGATGGGATAAATGCAGAGCACTAATTCCGAGTATGGGTCACCATACTTGGCCACATGTCACTTTACTTCACCCCAAAAAACCTCGTCTAATGGATTTTTTTTTGCCATTCATTGGTCATAGAGCTCTTTGTGGCGTTGCCTCAGATGTTGAACTAGATTTGTTGCGCTAAGTTCACACGTACTCCGTCTGCAGTGCGTATACAGTATGCGGTGCAGAAGCAGCATGGACTCATTTTGCTTTCGTACAGGGTGTTTGGCATTCCCGCTGCTGACATTTATCCAGTAATCCCTTATTTTGATTTTCAAATCCAAACGTTGTTTCTGAAAATGCTTTTTCAGCATTGTGGTTCTCTTTTATCACAGTACAGTAATACAATCTTTCATAGACATATTCACGTTTGAACTCAATAAATATAACTTTGTTTAACTACCACCACGAGTGCCTTGTTTATCTAAAAGTGCACTTTTCCTTGTTTTAAATCTAGCCAAAAAGCTATGTGTTGACTGTGAAACAGTAGACTATAATTATATGCATTTCCGGTGTAATTACTAATTTCCGTGCCAATCCATGTTATTTTTTAACGCGAATAATGCGCTGTCACTTTCAGCGCGTGCAGCACAACAGAAATAGACTCCGTGCGGAAACGATCGCAGCATGACTGCTGCAGACTAGGGCTGTCAAAATAGCATTTTTACAATTTCAAAAGTAAAAAAAAAAAATTGTTTACTTTATTTTTATAACAGTTTTACAAAAGGACATCCACAAATTGAGGTTTTTGCCGATTGTCAGGTTTTGCTCACTTTTGGGTACAAATTTGTCCCCAACATTGTTAAGTGTAGCACACCCACACACACACCCACCACATGATTCCACCCAATCAGCTATCTTTGGTAAAATGGAACAGCTTCTTAAATAACTGAATGTGCACTCTTAACGTCAGCCAGTCAAGCATTATGTTATGATAATTAAGCACTATTTAATGATAGAACTAGTGATTAGAACTAAAACTTGGTAACCATGAATGAATGCATATTTGTAATTTTAACTGAACTTAGGACTGGTGGTGGTGTTTAAGATATTGTTGGTCATTGGTAATAGTAATTATTATTAAAAGATACCATTACTACTACTACTATTATCTGCTGGGTTCATGAATAGTAATTCACGTTGTCAGCGTTCACCCACACCCCGCGTTGCCTCGAACTGATTTGCTGAAATCAAAACAGGGACGGTAATAAATGAGCGCCAGCCAACGAGAGCTGTTTGCGCATTAGCTCCGCCCACTGCCGAGAAACCGGCATATCTTCAGCTTGTTCTTAAAAGCTGAATAATTCTAAGTTAACTGTTATTTTGACAGGAAAATACAGCAAAGAATATGGGTTACATGTAGCGCGTCGATTCAGCGTGGTATGCAAGACTCTCGCTCTCTCTCTTTGCTTGTGTGAGAAACACAGCGCTATCAGTAAAGCGACGGCGAGTCGTGCGCCTTCACTCTAGAGTTTGCGGTAAATCAGATACAAGTGCGCTGCGTTGCACTACTGCCATCCTTGGCTTACTGCAGGATCTATTGAGGCGCATCAATATACAGATTGCTTGACGGGAGCGAAACTCTCAAGCGATATTAGACAATGGCTAATCTTAGACATTATTTAGTCGCCCAGAGTAAGAGTTAGTCGCATATGCGAGTGATTTACTCGCAATGTAGAGGGTTGTATAATTAAGTTGCTTAAACCACTATGAACAAAACAGCTTCATGTATGTATGCATAGTTTAATACGAAGGGCGGAATCACACAGAGTACATTTTTCATTTAAAAGCATGAGATGCAGTGGGATGGGAAAAAACCCTCCATAAAGTCTCGATATATGTTTTTTCAAAGTTAAACTTGCATTAATTTTACATGGCTTTCTAAACATGCTGCTTTTTTGTGCGAGATGCGAGTGCAACAGTAATAGATGTCCATCTAGAAAATGCGTGAAATATGTGTTCTTTGTGAACGGCTTGGCTTCGGTTTTGATATAAACAAGATCTTCTCCGCATTGATGTTCTCTTTTTCCGCTATATTTTTAATGAACAACGCAGCAGTGCCACATCTAGTGGGTTCAACTGGATAGGCTAGCAAAAACATTATAATGCAACGACACTTACATCGTCATCGCATCTCGTGCGCCGCTGATCAGGCTGCCTCCTTAACGCACACCTAAAATTCGAATGCAACGTTTTTGCAAATAGTACTACACAGAGCCGTAGTTCACTGACACGCTACGCAAACAGCTTTCATAATCGCTGAACGATTTCTTCTATTTCATTAAATCGTCTGCGACTATGAATGCGATTTTGCGTAGCTTGTCAGTGAACTACGGCTCTGTGTGGTAAATGCTGCTCCATCTGAAAGCACGTGCTGGAGATTTACTACTAATCATAGAACCGGCTTTACTGACAAGATACACATGACAATCGCATTCGATTAATCGTGCAGCCCTAGTAAATATATTGTTGTAGTCGCTTGTGTGCTTTTTCTCTACTCCTGAAAGACATTCCAACAGGAAGTGAGTCATTTGTCTGTGGGAAGGACTGCACTGCAAACTCGGAAGTTTTATGTTATGTTATGTTTGTTATGTTATATTATTTTATGTTTATGAGGTCATAATTCATTCGGGATCTAACATGAAGGGTCTGTGTCAAGTGTGCATGCGGAGGGATTCCCTTACGATCTTACCTGTCCAACATGGCCGCGCTACACCCCTCGCTCACCCTCCCTGCAGGCGAGCCAGTGCCGTCCAAACCGCAGCTACTCCCAGGCTCTTAAATCTTCCTCTGCTGTCTTGTGTGCGCTGCTGACAGCCACAGCCTGGAACTGTGCTATAATGGCCTCTCTCTACCTTTCAGGATGGGTATGTGTGCGTTTATCTCCGTCTGTCTCTCACGCCGGGTGCTCCGCTTGTTTTTGAGCTTTGCGAGGTCAGGCTTGGTCTGCTTTTCCTAGCGCTACTCTGTGATGTAACGTGTTGTTTGGGTTACTGTATGCTGCTCTTATTTGATCTGGCTTCGGGAGGTGTGTAATGTTCTGGTGTAATGTTGCTGTAGGTTGTGGCTGATGTCTGATGTGGATGTTAATCGTTAATGTTTACTTGGATGGGTTATTTACAAGGTGATCACCGTCTGTCATGTACCTGCCTACTCTTCCCCCGCTGTTGCTGCGGCTGTTTGTGTTGTGATACAGTACAGTGGTTTTTCCTCTCTATCTGTACTTACATCATCTTCAGATGCACAGCACTAGGGATCAGCCGATATGTTTTTCAGGGCCGATACCGATTATTACAGATCAAGTAGACCGATAACCGATATTTTGAACCGATATACAGTACATGTCTGGTGTAAAAATGAAATTGAATGTCAAAATTAAGAATAACAAGGGCTCTGACAAAAACTGCTTTCCCTGGTGTTGGTTGAGTGTAGTTCTCCCACACTGCACTTCTTTCTCTTGTCTTCCTCTGTGCATCCATCTGCAATAAGGGTAATATAAAGAGAGATTAAAAGTGGGGCCACTGTATCTTCTGATTAAGCCTATGAATCCTGTATCCAGCTAACAGCTTGGGGAAATGTAAGTATTTGGCTTCAATTATTTACATGTTATAAATGTATGTGTAATAGCATAACCTCTTATAATTCCTATAAAACATAACATACAATAGTAGAGGTGACTATTCAATTCACCATCTAATGCACATCAATGGATTAACTTAAAAAAAAAAAAATGAATATAATAAGTGTAAATAATCTAATTGTCTTCATAGCTATATTGTAGAGTGTTAAATTAGGGCTGCATGATAAATCGCATGCGATATTTAATGTGCATCTTGTCAGAAAGCCGGTTCTGTGTAGTTAATGCTGCTCAATGTGAAAGCACGCACGTGATGGAGATTTACCGCTGATTACAGAACCCGCTTTACTGATAAGATCGCATTAATATCCATGCGATTTATAGTGCAGCCCTAGTTAAGAAGAACTATTTTCATGAAACTATAACACTAATAGATTTTACAGGCACACTTATTTCAAAAGCCTATTGAAATGTCTTGGCCTATGTGACACTAGAAATTTCAGTTAGTTTTAATTTACAGTACAGTGTAAATGAAGGCATAAATCAATTTAATGTACATTTTCATCAAATGAGAGGGGGACCTCTATATCTACCACTCCAATAGTGCCTCCTGCTGGCAGAAAATTAATTTGCATATATGCCGCCACAAATAGAGTGCAAGTCTGTGGGAAACACTGCAGTTTTACTCAAATTAAACTGTCAAATGATCATGAAGTGACTCTCAGAGGGAGTCAGAGCAGTTCTGGAGATGTTCATGTATTTATGTCCTCATGTAGTGAGACGACAGAAGCTGTCACCGCGAGCGTCACACACTTTGTATGTGTAGAAAACAAAACCGCGCGTCTGTGCCATTTACATACACAGAGACACGCAGAACATGCAGGATTCATATTTAAATATTTACAGATACTAGTCCATATTGCGACTATATAAGTGTACTGACCTACTTTTGATTCATCCAAACTTTGACAAATTCCGTGACATTCCACGTCATACATTAAATTCCATTTATATGACTGGATTCCGCAATTCCGTCCGCATTTTCCGCATCGCGAAAATCATTGATAATATTGAGGTGTTTTGCAGCTTCACTGTAACGTTAGTGGATTGTGGTGTATTGCAACGTCTGCTGCTGCCTCACTTTTGAGAGATAACTGATGCATCACTGAAGCAGCTCTTAGTTGATGTCAAGAGTTAAATAAGACCTGGCATGTTGTTGTTGCAGTGTTTCGTGAGGTTCACTCGCTGATGTTGGAGTCATCAGATTACTCGCTGTCACTGGTGTGACTAGAGATTGATTAATCAGACACAGACGGTCCAGAGCGCACACATGGACAGAGGCCGAGGCCGCTGCTTGTTTGTTGCTCATTAACTGATTCCTTTCGACCCAGGATTTCTGTTGGTTTTATATCCTAACTGATGCCTTGTTTTTTTTTTTGCTGTTCTTTTTTTTTTTTTTTTGAGCTTCACAATGCTGTCAAGTCTATTTGAATAAATGAACAATCATTTGCTCACCCTCTTATGTTGTGTTATGGGCCCTTTCGATTTGTTTTTACAAAAGGAGAAATTCAGAAAACTTGCCTATTAACCTTCATTGTAGCAACAGTTCAGCTTCTTAAATGTGGGAGCACCTCAAACACTCTTAAAATAATAACAATAATAATAAAAATCCACATATAAAAGTCATTCGGGTGAGTAAATGATATTCTCACATTGGCTTTGATGGTCCTCAGCAGTGAACCTTCTGTGAACCGTGCCATTTCTGTATAAACCGAAAACAGAATATAAGCTGTTCGTCATATCATAATCTCAATTTTTTTTTAATCATACTTGTCTTTTAAACAACCTGAGCCAAGACAAAAGGCCCTACCGATTCATTTCATTAGGTTGGCTCAGATTTCTCCATTTTAATTCGTCGCTCATCAGCGGTTCTCAGCTGATGCAGTCTCCTCATCAAATCCACAGTGAAGAAATCAAATGGCCGTTAGTTTTGTTTCAGTTCTATAAATGTACAATAGGTGTTTGCTTATCTCTCGTACTGTGTTTTGGCATGTGAACCGTCCGCTACATGAAGCCCAGGCCTGTGTGCGTCTCTGCCTGCGTTGAGCTAATTGTTCAGGAATACTGAATCATGCCTCTGTTTGTCCTTGTGTCCTTCCCTCCGAGCGAGAGTGATCAGAAGGTTGAAGCGGCAGGGGTGGAGAGAGGAAATGATCCACACTGAGCATAGATCTGTTCTTACTTAGTTTGAGCTTCAGGATGAAACGGCTATCCTTAAATGTGTATGAAGATGAGACTTGAATAATGCACATTTGATGAAATATGTTGGCATAACCTGCAATAAGCAGTGTTGCATAAAAAGACCAAGAACATGCATTTAGGGTAAATATTGGTGTCAAAGCTTTCTACTTTCTTTAAGCGGTTCGTGTCGAACAAAAGAAATAGATTTGGAATATCGATATGTTTTTATTCCAGTTTGAGTTTAAAACATCTAAACATAAGCATGCATGAATATGAGTCTTGAATAATGAATGTTTGAATGAAGACAAACATTATTTGTCTTTGGCATGATAAGCAATGATCAGTCTTGCACAATAAGACCAAAAACATGCATTTGGTGTCAAAGCTTTCTGCTTTCTTAAAGCTGTGCATGTTTAATGTATGAAGTAAATAATTGTCTTCTCTTTCTTTCTGGATATGCAGCGGACATTATCTCAACCGTTGAATTTAACAATTCGGGGGAGTTACTAGCCACAGGAGACAAAGGGGGAAGAGTCGTCATATTTCAGCGAGAACGGGAGGTGATGCAACCTAAAGATTTTTATTGCATTTATTTCATGATTCAGTTGGTGTGTTAACTTATTTGTTCATTGTTTTTACTCCATAGAGTAAAAACCGCCTGCTCTCAAGAGGGGAATACAACGTGTACAGCACCTTTCAGAGTCACGAGCCTGAGTTTGATTACTTGAAAAGTTTAGAAATCGAGGAGAAGATCAATAAAATCAGATGGCTCCCGCAACAGAACGCTGCACACTTTCTCCTATCTGCAAATGGTATGAAGACTAAATTGAAATTTTACTTCTGTTTTTGTGTTTTGTTTGGTGTACACCACCATTCAAATGTTTTTTGTTTTTCTTCTTCAGCAGTGGTGCATTAAATTGATCAAAAGTGACAGTGTATATTGTTCTAAGATTTTTATTTCAAAGAAAAAATTAATTAACTGTCCATTCATCAAAAAATTCCACTGAAATATTTACTGTTTTCAATATTAATAATAAGTTTTTCTTAAGCAAGCAGCGAATCATGATATTTTCATGATTTCTGAAAGATCATGTGACACTGAAGACTGGAGTAATGATGCTGAAAATGCAGCTTTGCATCACAGGAATAAATTACATTTTAAAATGTATTCAGATTTGCAGGAACTTTAAATTTTAATATTTTTACAACATTTCTGTTTTTACTGCATTTGTATATCAAACAAATGCAGCCTTGGTGAACATTAAATGCTTTCAAGAACCAAAAAAAAATCTTACCAACTTAAAACTTGTGAATGGTGGTGTTTCAAGATTATTTGAGCTGCCCAGGTAACATGGTTTTAGAAAGTAGCTTTGGATGTGCAATTTCTGTTACCAACGTGTTTTTCGTTTTGTTTTCTCTTTTCAAAAAGACAAAACCATCAAACTATGGAAGATCAGCGAAAGGGACAAACGAGCAGAAGGATACAACCTTAAAGATGAAGACGGAAGACTGCAAGATCAGTTTCGAATCACAACACTACGGGTTAGTCTGTCTCTTCCCTTCCAATGACATTTTGAGTTGAGAGTGCAGCCAGTGATGGTTAGTTGTGAAGTGAAGCACTGGTTTTCAGTTAATAAATATTTAATAAGATTTACAGTTGGATGTTTCCAGAACTTGTTGTCTGTTGAGTACATGCCATGTGACATAAATGTACAGTATACACCCAGTTGTCAGTGGGGCGGGACTGTTAACGCTATTTATACATGAGAGTGATGAAGAAACATGTTCAGAAGGGACATGTTCCAGACAAGTCAAGGCGAGGCCGTATTTTGGAAAAACTGTACAGCAGTGTACGTGCATTTAAGTGCAACCTGATTAGGGCTGTGCAATAGTGAATGATCAAATGCGTATGAGATACCCTTTTTACAAAAATGCGATTTCGAGAGGCGGACGAATTGCAGTGTGTAAAATCAATTTCAATTATATTTTAAAATATTTAAAAATGGAAATTATATATCCAATTTGTTTCACATTCTTTCTTGGAAACGAAAGAATCACTACAACTTCTGAAAGTGACCAGCAGTGTTTTAGCAATACATAAAAAGTAATGTCACAAATCAGAAAATGTCATTTTAACATCAATGTGAATGACAAAAAAATTCATGAGACTAATTTTATATCATTGTGATTTTGCTTTCCATACACTTTAAGTACTTCTTCATATACCACAGCAAAAAATATAGTCTGAGAAAGTTCAAACATGATTAAAGGCAAGTGAACAGTCAGTAAAAAAAAAAAGGAAATACACAATTTACAAGCATAGATAATATAAACGGTAGTATTCAGGTACAGAAATTTAATTAAGTGTAAAATAACACTGCATTGTTTTCACTGTATGAATTAAATTTAGATTATTCTTTGTTATAGCTGTTTTGTTGTTTGATTAACTTTAGTGACATATTCAGCAGCACGTATCAATAGGCTGCTGTCGCTTTAAATCTGACTGCACTGATCCAGTATGATGATACACATCCGATTTCTTTCTCAGCTGTTTACATTCATTTAAAACATAGCCGACTGCGTTTACGAGAATGATCGTCGAGATGGGTACTATTGACAATTCTGTGTGTGTGTGTGTCTGTTCAAACGTGAGGAGATGCAAAAAACGAATCAACTCGGTGTTCGCGTGCCGTCTGAAACGCGTGTGTGTGTGTGTTGTGTGTGTGTGTGTGGTGCGCGTGCGTGCGTGTGCTTGCGCGTGTGCGGCAGAAACTGAAGAGACGCTGCGCGGAGATGGGCTTTGTGCACGAGCTTCAGGGTGAGATCAGACAGCAAGACAAGACGACAGAGTTGTTTTCTGCAACTTATTGCACTTAACTCTTTGTAACGTCAAGTGATTCTCTGCTTCATGCGTCAAACTAAAACTGACCTTTTGCACGTTTGGGTTTAAAGGGGTCATATGATGCGATTTCAAGTTTTCCTTCTCTTTGGAGCGTTACAAGCTGATTGTGCATAGATAAGATCCCTGTAGTTGCAAAGACTAAAGTCTCAAACCAAAGAGATATTCTTTATAAAAATAAGACTCTGACACGCCCCCCTAAAATGGCTGGTTCTAACACGCCCCACATATCTACCTCACTATGTGGAAATATTTGCATAATGCGGCCCAAATATTCACGCAAAGAAAGGCGGCATGGTTTCAGTAACAGCAGTCGTGTTGAAGCAGCATATCAGGGAGACGCTGTGTTTCAGTGCAAAAACAAAAGCACTTTATTTGGCCTTCCAAAAGTAGATGCATTTAGGAATCTTTAAGATGCCTTACAACAGAACAGCAATGCATTTTATGACGGACGTTCGTGAATTAGGAGAGGAGGTATTCTGACTTTGCTATGACAATCTGGCGCTTCTGAATCAGCTACTGTTTTGTTATTAGTTTAAGTATTTGCTATTGACTGTTCAAATGCGGAGGTTTGCGCATCATGTGTGTGTGTGTGAGAGAGAGGGGGGGGGTGATATCACAGTGGAGTCAGCTGTCTTAACAAACTCAGCTGCAAACACATACCAGCTTCATCACAGTGTCTGTCACGCAACTCTGTTCCCCTTTCGGGCTCTGTCTTTACATTTATTTTGAAAGATGAAGCTCGCGATTATGGTAAGGGGTGGTACATTTCCGACGAGTGCTTGAGGTGTTCGGCCAATCACAACGCACGGGGTCAGCGTGCCAATCAGAGCAGACTGCGCTTGTCGGATGAGGGACTTTGTAGAAAACGAAGCGTGTGAGAGAGGCGGGGCATATAGGACCTAAAATAATTACAGTATTTGAAAAATAATGTGTTTATTTTTTACATTAAAGCATGTCAACATATTATGTTACACCAAATACACAAAATAATGATCTTTAAAAAGCATCATATGACCCCTTTACGTAGCCGTTATTAAAATGATTCAGATATCGCACGCACTTGCGATATGCATATTGCGATATTTACATTTGCGATATTTCGATCATTTCAATTGCAGCCCTAAACCTTATATAGGTTTTATATTGGTTGTTATATTATATTATGTATATTGGTTAATGTTAACTCATAGCATTGTTCAGTGTTGTTGCCATAGTTTCTTTACTAATGTTTATCTATAGATGTGGAGTTATTTGACTTAAGGTTAATCAAAATTCAAAATGTGTGTTCTATATATATATATATATATATAGAAATATAGTATTTTAATTGAAATATGTACTTTTTCTTGGCTTATTATTTCATTAAGTAACTCTCTGGTTGTTTCACAGGTTCCTGTGCTGATGCCGATGGATTTGATGGTGGAAGCAAGCCCACGCAGAATATTTGCAAACGCACATACATATCACATCAATTCCATTTCAGTAAATAGTGATTATGAAACATACCTTTCTGCAGACGACCTCAGAATAAACCTCTGGCATTTAGAAATCACAGATAGAAGTTTTAGTATCCTTTACACAATCAGTGACGTTCTTTGTTTTCCCCTCATTTTATTGAAATGTGTCCTATTGTGTGTGTATATATGTACATATTTAAGTAGTAGTAATAGTTTAATTTAGCCATTTTGCACCTTTAGAATGAAACAGGCCTTTATTTATTTATTTTATTGTTTTTATGTACGTTTAAGACTTCTACGTAAACATCCTTGACACATGTGAAATGAGGTAATGATATAGTTGGGTCTATATGGTCTAATATAATCTCTTACACCACAATAGGTGTACATGAGCAATATCACTCGAGTACGAGAGCGATACCAACTCTATATCAGTATATAGATGTATGCTGATATCTCGCTGATATAGAGCCAGTATCGCTCGAGTACGAGTGTGATATTGCGTTTATACAACAGTTCAATGGAACAGGTGTGTAAACAAATAAGAAACAAACACCAAACGGCTCGTGTCTTTAAAAACCCTTTTGTGCAGAACTACTTCCTTCCGCCACAGATTCAAATCTCAGTTTGACAGCTGAGCTCAAGATCCGTTACTAATTTGAAAATGTCACTTTAGAACCAGTAACGAAGGAACGTTGAGCTGCTTCATTTAAAACTTATTGTATTACTGAATAAGCTCAATGTGTTGGAGAGTATTGTGGAAAAAAAAGGGAGATGGACTGAGCGAGTGTGTTTACCTGCATCTGATACAGCATTCATTCTTCAGCTCAATCTCATATTCACAATAAATCATTAGTTTGAATGTCCGCTGAGGAAAGCGATATTTTTGTCGTACTGTCCTTTCATCTGTTAAGGATGATTTCTGATGACAGCGCTGCTCACTGCATCTGTTAACCGCGTCGCGTCTTACAAGCTGTTATTAAAAGTAAAAATAACTTCTGTTTCAGTCTCTTTCAATATAAAAGTCTTAAATGCTGACTCGTAAAACAGTCACTTGTCGCCATCTAATGGCGGAACAATGTCACAAAAATCACCATCACGAACACACACACACACTGTTTCCCAATACTAAATACTACTATGTATATAAAATATAATTTATTGAATAATAAACAACAACAACAACAGCAATCATAAAAGCTGCTCTACATACAGCATTAAACAATGAAATAAAAATAAAGTGATGAAGATTTTTGCTCTCAGCCAAAACGATGTGCTCTGGAACCAAATTATATATTAATGAGGACCACAAGTCTGCCCGTCAGATTTAATTTAAATTAAATTAAATTAAACAAATTATATCTCATGTTTAACCACTATAGAGACATCAGAGTCAGCAGCAAATTCCAGAAGATCTGGCCGAGGTGAGGCTGCTCTCGGCGGGGTCATGAGCGCTGAACGGCCGCTGACGCCCTGGAGCTCACGTCTCTGAAAATGTCGAAGCAAATTTTCAAATAGACGTTATCTTTATTAACAAACTGCATATTTGAAGTCTAAACAAGTACATTCTCGCCTAAAAAACTCTTAAAAGTGCATTCCGTGACACACAAACAGTATTATTTTTAAATTTTAGTGGATTTGGGTGTCCGCCATGACACTCGCTTTGAGAAATACGGGAAGCGGTGTGATGCAAACGGTGAAAGGGTGTTCCTGTGGCGATACCAGTACAATATCTCACGGTTCTCATCCAATCAGATTTGAGAACCAGAACGAACGGTTGTATTTTATACAACAGTTCGTCCCCTTGAACTATTGTATTTTACTTTAAAACATACACATTTTTATTGTTTGTGGATTAAGACATTGGCCAATCTGAATATATTTAAAATGGCACCATCAGCTCCAATCATCTTTTTTGACAAACTGTTTCTTCAGAAGCCGAATCCCCAAGGAATGGCCAAGTCCTGCATCTCTGACACATCTCTAAAACTTTAAAGTGTGTTTAAAGTTATTTCTGTTGGTTTCCTTTACCGTTTCCCCCCTCAGACATTGTAGATATAAAACCAGCCAATATGGAGGAGCTGACGGAGGTGATAACGGCGGCCGAGTGTCACCCCCACCAGTGTAACGTCTTTGTGTACAGCAGTAGTAAAGGAACCATCCGCCTGTGTGACATGAGGGCGGCCGCACTCTGCGATAGACATAGCAAATGTGAGTATTTTAAGTCAGTACGTTTTTTCCTCCAGTTGTCTATTTTTTCCGCTCTTTTTTTTTTTTTTTTTTTGCTTTTATCTTTGCCATTTATGTTTCATCAGGACAGAGAGACTGACTATACATGGGTATCATGTTCCCTGACCAGTGTCCTTTTATCCTAAAACTTGATCAGACTCTCTCTCACTAAAAGGCCGTGGAAAGTTCTCGTTTTTGCCATCCACTGTTTATGTCAGAGGCCTTGTGTTATGTAATCATTGGGTTATGTAATTAATCGACGCTCGTTCTGAAATTGGGACCTCCACTCCAGACAACAAAGCAAAACAGCAAAACTCTCGCCATTTACTTCCTTGTCAAATACACTAGTTACCAAAAAACAGCAGGTCAAGTAAGTGACATCAAATGGAAGTGTTGGATGGATAAAGGACTGTTAGGTTTTTTTTTTAGTATATACATCCCCTAATCAAGCCTTTATTTTAAGGTATTGTAGCGAGATTAAATTCCCAACTATTCGTAACGAAAAGGGTGCTCTGTGGATAGGGTTCAGTTCTGGTCCGTGGTCACACTAGAAATGGGAAATCAGTCAAGTGCATTTTGGGATATATAATATTTATATAGATATATCTATGTATTATATATCTAGATATAATATATATTATTATGATATATATATATATATATATAGATTCACACGTCACTAATGATTCAAAGCTTGGTTCTGGTTGTTTTTTGTTTTGGTTTTTTTTTTGATAGACACTTATGTCACCGAGACAGTACAAAAAGAGATTTATTGTGAAATATTATAAGGTAAAAATAACTTTTTAATGAATTTTTTTTTCATACATCTATTTGAATATTCTAATATGAATATTTTAAAATGCTTTTTTTCCTGTGATGTTAAAACTGAATATTCAGCATCATTACTCCAGTCTTCAGTGTCACATGATCCTTCAGAAATCATTCTAATATATTGATTTTGTGCAAGAAATATCTCTTATCAATATTGAAAACAGCTGTGCTGCTTATTATTTTTGTGGAAACTGATAAATTTTCCCCACAAAGATCTTTGAAGGGAAATATCAAAAGTAAATCTTTTGTAACAATATAAATGTTTTTACTGTCACTTTTGAGCAATTTAATGCTTCTTTGCAGAATCAAAGTATTAATTTTTCACAAAAAAAAAACAACTTTTGAACGACACCAAACTTTTGAACGGTAGTGTTCATGTGCAGGATTTTACGTGTTCTACTCAAACAGCCTTTAGCGTTTCTGCTGCAAGTCTGAAATATCATCAGAAATATTGTGTTTTTGTTCCTCCAAAGTTTTTGAGGAGCCAGAAGATCCCAGCAGCCGGTCGTTCTTCTCAGAAATCATCTCCTCCATATCTGACGTCAAGTTCAGCCACAGCGGTCGATACATGATGACCCGCGATTACCTCTCCGTTAAGGTTTGGGACCTGAATATGGAGAACCGGCCCGTAGAGACCTACCAGGTACAGTAGAGATCTTATTGCAACAGCTGACATTCCAGAGCTTGTGCTGTCATGTTTTCAGAACATGGCGTTTCATGTCTACAATTAATACATTTTTCAAATACTGCCGGCACCTCCCCAAAGTTTCACACCCGTTTAAATGTGTTATCTTGCAAGTGATATGACCATTTCTTTGTTGGGTTTTGTTGCTGATTCACATGTGCTTCTCTGTTTCAGGTACACGAGTACCTACGTAGCAAGTTGTGCTCACTCTACGAGAATGACTGCATTTTCGACAAGTTTGAGTGCTGTTGGAACGGTTCAGACAGGTGCGGAACCGTATTTAATTAGGGTGGACAATTCCCACGGTCCCACATTTTAAAGCTGTTGAGTCTTCCTAATAATGTGACTACAGGAAGAAAATATTTTCAGTGATTTACCTGTGTTGAGAAGATAAACATTCTGGCAAAATAATATAGAATTAATAATAATAATGCTATATACACACTACCGTTCAAAAGTTTGGGATCAGAACGATTTTTAATGTTTTTAAAGGAGTTTCTTATGCTCAAGGCAGCATTTATTTGATCAAAAATACAGGAAAAAGAATTTCATGTAAAATAACCTTTTTCTATTTTAATATACATTAAAATCTAATTTATTCCTGTGATGCACAGCTGAATATTCAGCATCATTCCTGCAGTCTTCAGTGTCACATGATCTTCAGAAATCATTCTAATATGCTGATTTATTATCAGTGCTGGAAACTGTTGTGCTGCTTAATATTTTTTTGGAACCTGTGATACTTTTTTCAGGATTCTTTGATGAATAAAAAGTTAAAAAGAAGAGCATTTATTTAAAATAGAAATCTTTTCTAACCATATACACTACAGTTCAAAAGTTTGGGGTCAGTAAATTTTTATTCATTCTTTTTTTGAAAGAAATTAAAACTTTTATTCAGCAAAGATGTTGAATTGATAAGAAGTAATATTTATATTGTTAGATAATATTTATATTTTGAATAAATGCTGTTCTTTTTAACTTTTTTATGCAAAGAATACTGAAAAAAGTATCGCAGTTTCCCAAAAAAAAAATATTTGGCAGCACAACTGTTGCCAACATTGATAATTCTAATAATAAATCAGCATATTAGAATGATTTCTTAAGGATCATGTGACACTTTATACTGGAGTAATGGCTGATGGAAAATAAGCTTTGCATCACAGGAATAAATTAAAAATTTAAATATATTAAAATAGAAAGCTTATTATATATTGCATATAACATTTGCACGAGTACGGGGGGGGTTTTTACTGTATTTTGATCAATGCAGCCTTGATGAGCATAAGAGAATTCTTTTAAAAAACAAAAAAATCATTCTGATCCCGAACTTATGAATGATAGTATTAGGGATGCACCGATATGAAAATTTAGGCCGATACCGATAACCGATAATTCTTTAACCGTGAAAGCCGATAACCGATATGTTGGCTGATAAATCTATATCCAAATTTTTATATACTTTCTGAGAGCCTGATTACAAAAAAGGTCTCAACATTAAAAGCCACATCCCAAACACTTCAAAATAAGCAGCCTAGTTTGAACGGTGTAAGTTTTAAAAATAATTTTACTCTCCCATAACCAAATTTAGTCATAAAAAAGTCTTAAAAATAAATAAAATAATGCATAAATAAAGCAAACAAGTCACTGGACATCATTACAAGTGTAAATAATCAAAATGAATGCGCCACAGATCAACAAAACAGAATAGCCTCTGCACGGACAAATAAATGATTTTAATTACTAAACCATACTGCTGATGAAAATAATAGAAAAATACAAGTGGTTGTTGTTAATAATGTATCAATGATTTTGAAAAAAGTAACAAATTAATACCACTGTTTTAAATAGCAGCCGTTGAGCTGCGCGTGCTGAAGCTGAAGAGCTGAATGAACATGGTAAACTGAAGCGTTTTGCTGGCAGCTTATTTAACTCAAGGAAATGCATCCTGAGATAAACATAATATTTATTTTACATAAACATAATATTGCAACTTATATATGTACAAAATTATGCAGTTATTGCGTGCTATAGTCAGAACGTGTGATCCTGTTGTGGATGCGCTCTTACCATATCAACGCGCTGAAACACAGCAACTAAACCAAAAGAATGCACAACGTTTTATTATAATAATGTTTTCATTAGAATGTTATATACACAACATACCCAATCATAGTTATTAATGTTGTGCACTGCTGTTTGAGCTGCGTGCGCTGAGCTAAAGACGATCACCGGTAAACTGAAGCGCTCTTTTAACTTAACCAAACGCATTCTATATGAGATAAATCAGATATACATCAAATAAACACAATATTACAACATACAATTGCACAAAAGGCTACAAATGAACAGCGAGCATCTGAAGTGTCTCTGAAGGAAATAAAGCATTATTTATCGGCTTTAAGATATCGGCCAAATTTTCTTATCAGGCGATACCGATAACAGAAAAAATGAGCACTTATCGGCCGATACCGATATGGTGGCCGATAGATCGTGCATCCCTAATATATGAGTGTTGTGTTATATTATATATATATATATCGATATATATAATTTTCTTTTTCCCATTTGGAATTTTTTAAATGCAATGAAAATTTTATGATCGAGAGAATCACAACACGATTTCTTGTGAATTTTGATGGATAAAAAAAATAGTGGAAGCAACTTGGTGAGTGTTTTAATCAAGTTTTAATCAAAATATTTTTATACGCGTGAAAGTGAGTCAATTGATTTAATGTTTAGGTTAATAATAATTTTTGACCTGTATGATAAAATGATTTTATTTCTTATTTGGTGTTGATGAAGTGGTACTTGAACATTAGTGATGAGATTGAAATAATCACTAAATCAGGTTTTTGAACTTAATCAAAATAGTTCAAACCAATTTAGATTTCTGCACTAAAAACTAATGCTTAAGATACAAACAAAAAGATCTCCAATCCGTTTCCTACCAATAATGCAGATACAAACGTAACTTAAGTGCATCACGATCGGTCCAAATCGGCAACATGGGCTCAACCAATTGCTTGAACTTAATTGAAAACTGGTGCAGAAATTCTCCAAAAAAAAAGCCTGGTGAAACTTTATGTAACCTATGTAATGTGCAACAATTTGACAACTGATATTTATTTATTTTCTTCTCTCTCATCGACCCCTGCACTTCCGTCCTCCTCAGTGCCATTATGACGGGTTCCTACAACAACTTCTTTAGGATGTTTGACAGGAACACGCGCAGGGACATCACACTGGAGGCGTCGAGGGAGAACAGTAAACCCCGTGCCATACTCAAACCCCGCAAGGTCTGCACAGGTGGCAAACGGAAGAAAGACGAAATCAGCGTAGACAGCCTGGACTTCAACAAGAAGATCCTACACACCGCCTGGCACCCGAAAGAGAACGTCATAGCTGTGGCCGACCACCAACAACCTGTTCTCTTCAGGACAAAATGAATTAAAAAAAAAAAAAAGAGAGAGTGAGTGATTTAAAAACCAAGAAGAAACAAAAATCAAGAAAAAGAAACATCCCCTTCTCCCCATTTCCCCCCGTGCAGGTCGGAGGACGCTCAAGAAATCTCGTACTTTGCAATGATAAGCCTAGTCGTTAAATCTGTAAGAGAAATATGGCACTGTTGTTGACCCAACAAAGAAGTGAAGCACTTGTTTTTCACACCAGGAAGCGGAGACATACCGTATATATTTGGGGGGGGGGGGGCCCCTCTTTGGGAGTGTCAATAATTCACACGACTCCAAACAAAAGAAAATTAAAAATAAATTAGAAGGCCGATATCAACTAACCCTCCAGCAACGGAACCCATACCAATCAGCATTAAGAGACTAGATCTACTTTGCAAAAGTCGTACATGTATTCGTCTTTCGGCTGAGCCTTGCGTTTTTATGATTTGATGACCAAAAGTACAGAAGCGCACCAGGATGAGTAATGTCTCGCTGTCAATCGTATGTATCCGCTGTTCGAAATCCAGGCCTTCATAAGCGTTTATTTAATGCCTGTTAACATTCCTTCGCCTGGCCCGACTCTCAGGCCTTGATGTTCTACCTTTTAAGCACTTAAAACAGGTCTCCATTTTGGTCAGTGGACAGTTTGACAGTTTTCCATTTCTCTCGGTTTTATTTTTGTTCTGTTTTTATTTTATACTATTTTTTTTTTCTTGTTTTTTTCATGCATAATAATATCTACTCACTGACTGTATCTATATATTACACCATCTGGTGTCAAACCACTTAATAAAAGTAACATAACTACAAAGAGAAAGCGTTTTTACATTATGAGCAGGTATGTATGATTTTTTACGTTCTACATTTGCATGTAATCTGCATTTGTAGATCTGGAGCGCCAGTGGTTAAAATGTGAAATCATCCTGCTGAACCCGTATCGGCTACATTATTGGGGAATTCGACCCCCCCCAAAAAAAGGGGGGCGATTGAAATGACTTTCGACGAAAAGAAAGTGGCCTGATTTTTTAAAATTTGAATACAGCATTTGCTTGTATGTCGGACGAGTCTCAAAAAAAGACCGCAAACCAAACGTAATTCCCTCATAATGTTCTGGTTGGGAAGCAAATCTCCATATTGAACTACTTGAATTTGCAGTTGCACTGTTTGATTGAGGACATTGGCCATGAAAAGTATCAGTATTGCCGTCTATTTCGCTTTAGAGTTTTTCATTTACGTTTTTCTTTTTCGTTTTTACTTCGTAAAGGGATTCTACCGCCTTAAGTCTGTCTGTATGTCCTATAATAATCCTCACCCGGTAACCTTGAGGACTAGATGATCTCGACATCCCATCGCCGTCACTCGGCTACCTTCTACATGCATTGTTTTTTATTTTAGCACTCCATTTGTCTATTCATGTGCTGCTACGGTTTGTGCGGCTTTGTATTTGGACACTAATATACGAGATATTGTACGGTCGGTGACGGCCGTCACAGAACACTCAAATCGAAACCGATGTGTTCAGTGCCTCTTGAGACAAAACTGGCTTTCTTCCAGTCAATCAAAGTTAACGGATCACATCCTGATGTCGAGATACTCCTTGTGCTCAATTCCTTGCGCACAGAAGAAACGTATGTCGCGTGGAAGTTTATCTAAATGGATTTATCTCACATCAGGATGCGGTTTAAAGGAACCGGTGACAAAATACAGTTTGTGTGCTGCTGAATTTTGACATGCGGCTGCAAAACTGATGTCAAAATGACAAACGTAACTTAACAGTTGACGAGTACAAAGTTGTTGTTCTAGCTGATTGTGACGCTCTTTAAATCTGGGAACTGACAGGTCGGATACGTACTCAGACCTTGTTCCTTGTTAAATGATGATGATGCTAACATTGTGAAAGTGTACACTTGTTTGATTATTTTTGACCAAAGTTAAATAAAATTTTAATTGTGTTTATCTGAATCGGCACACTGCCCAACACTTATTCAAATGATTTCAGGTGGCCTTAGCAAACTTTTTGAAATATTGCATTTTGCATATTGTTTGTGCAGTACAGTTTATATATCAACTTCTATAAAAGTATGTGACTATGTAAAGATAAACGTGTAAAACTGTGTGGCTTAGTGACACATAACGTCACAATTGTGTGCAAGTATATTTAACTAATGTTCAAAAGTTTGGGGTCGGTAAGATTTGTTTTTGAAAGAAGTCTCTTACTCTCATCAAGGCTGCATTTATTTGACCAAAAATAAAGAAAAACTGTAAATTGGAAATATATTATAGTTTGAATACATTTTAAAATGTAAATTATTACTGTGATGCAAAGCTGCATTTTCAGTGTCACATGATCCTTCAGAAATCATTCTAATATGCTGATTTGCTGCTCAAGAAACATTTATCAATTTTGAAAATGGTTGTGCTGCTTGTGTAAAAAATTTGTTGTGGAAACTTTGACTCACATTTTTTGAAATAGGAATCTTTTGTAATATATTAAATTTCTTTACTGTAATTTTTGATCAGTTTAATGCATCCTTGTTGAATAAAATTATTAATTTCTTTAAAGGAAAAAATTCTTACTGACCCCAAATTTTAAAATGGTAATGTAAACGTATATCTCCTGCATTATTAAGACAGATTCCAAGGGAAGTGTTACAGTTGGCAGACATTTATTTGTTGATTCCCTCTGTTGATACAAAACCACTATGAAATTGACATACACTGAATACGATTTTTAAAGACTACAAAACATGCACAAATTTACACAATTTCCCTTTTACTCCTGCCTGATTCATTAACAGTTTTATTTAAGGCAATCTTTGGGCTGGAACCCGGACTTTTCAGATAAACGAAGAACATCTGTGATTGCAATTCAGGTGAGCACTAAAGGCAAACTTAATTCAGCAATTTCTCAAGTTAGTTTTGAAGTATATTGGACATTTATTTGTGACTGACATTCAGAAAAGTGTTGATATGGTACTCGGCTTTTTGGCTAGTATTTACTAAAGACCGTTGCAGTTGTATAATACTGTGAACCGCTTGATTCCCAAAGCAAAGGTCTGTTTTTGGAGTCTGAAACCTCATAAATACAGATGCAACTTCAAGATACAGAGAAATGGTGACAAGGTAAAACAAGTCCTATATTATATCATCAAATGTTGAGATATACTATAAGATATACGTAAAATCCCTGTTTTGTTATGGGGTAGATGGTTAAATCTCTTCCCAATTCGCAGTTTCAGGTACCACGTCTCTGGATCAACTTTTATTCCCCTATTTCTCTCCCATCTGTTGTTTTATGATCCTCTCATAATATTCTCGGTAGTCTTGGTGTGAGTAAATGCAAAATGAAGATGCAGTACATCTAGTTCTATGAAGTCTAGCATGGCCTTCTCTGTGCTGACGGCCCTGGAATGGACTGGCATTATGGGAAAGGAACTATGGGAAAGGCCAGTGGAATACACAAGGGGGAAGCGAGGCAGAGTGGCCCACAGCCGGTGAGAGGAAATGTCGCATTACCTCATCCTATCTGCGTCTACACAAGCACAGATTCACGACAAAGCAGCTGAGATGGTGGATGTGCGTATATGAGATTAGTCTCATTTCTTGGCTTTTCCTGCTCCCTCAAAAGGTGCCAGAAGTAGTAAAGCGCCTTCCGATGTACACCCTAAAAAGATGAAATTATTAATTATCAGATGTAGCATTGGTGGTCATTTTAGGATCAATACTACAGTGCCTTGCGAATGTATTCATACCCCTTCATTTTTTTCACATTTTGTTTTGTTGCTGCCTTATGTTAAACTGCTTTAAATTAGTTTTTGTCCACAACAATCTACACTCCATACACCATAATTGTCAAGCAAAAAAACAGCTTTTTAACATATTTGCAAATTTATAAAAAATAAAATTATTTACATGATTTAATGATGATATCTGGGACATTTGAAATTTAGCGCAGGAGCATTCATTTTGCTTGTAGGTATTACTACACTTCAAGTGAAGTTAACCTGTGGTAAATTCATTTGAATGGGTATGATTTGGAAAGGCAAAGGCATACACACCTTAATAAAAGGTCTAACAGCTTATCAGAGCAAAAACCAAGCCCTGAGGTCAAAATAACTTCCTGTAGAGCTCAGAAACAGGTTTGCGTCAAGCCACACATCTGTGGAAGAGTTCAGAAAAAAATTCTGCTTCATTGAAGGGTCACAGAAGCATGTAGTCTCCGTTACCCTTAATGGAAGCAATTTGAAACAACCAGGACTCTTCCTAGAGCTGGCCTGGTCAAACTGAGCAATTGATGGAGAAGGGCTTTGGTTTGAGTGGTGACCAAGAACCTGATGGTCACTCTAGTTGAGCTCCATGATCATATATGGCGATAGAACAAAAAATCACGCAACACTCAACATCCACAGTCTTAAGCAAGTGTGCCAACTCAATCCTCTCTTCAGTTTTTTAGACTGGACAAAAAAGCACCTAAAGAACCCTCAGACTGTGAGAAATAATATTCTCTGGTCTGATGAACCTCAATTCCAAGCATCTTGTTTGAAGGAAACCAGCTCCGCTCATCACCTGCAGAGTACCATCCCAAAAGTAAAGTGTGCTGATAGCAGCCTCCTGCTGTGGGACTGTTTTTCAGCAGTAGGGACTGAGGGACTCGTTAGAGTAGAAGAAACGCTCAGTGCAGCAAAATATAGAGATAGCCTTAATGAAAACCCAGTCCAGAGCATTCAGAACCTCAGACTGGGCAGAAGGTTCACCTTCCAACAGGATAATGACCCTAAGTACACAGCAAGAGTGGCTTATAGACAACTGTGTGAATGTCCTTAAGTGGCCCAGCCAGAGCCTGGGATTGAACCCAATCAAATATTTCTGGAGAAACCTGAAAATGTGCATCTGCCCCCATCCAACCTGACAGAGCTTGAGAGCTGAACAGGTGAGGTGAAGAATGGCAGATAATTGCCAAATGATGATGAGCAAAGCTTGTCGCATCAAACAAAAAAAGACTTGAGGCTGTTAAGGTGCTTCAGCTAAATATTTAGGTATGAATACTTATGCAACATTTATCAGTGGACTTGTTTTCGCGTCAGCAGAGCTGTGAGCCATCCGCAGAAAACTGCTAAGTCATGCTAACCCCTGTGGAGCGCTAGCATGCATTCCAGCACGCAGACCGCATCCACTGCTGACTCAAAAATAACCCTGGATTTGTTACTATTAAAGAATCCATATCTAGTATTTTAATATCCTTATTGATAAATACAACGTTTAAGATCATACATTTGCACGGCAGTCTTTGATTTATGAATTTCTTGAAAATATGAAGTGGTCTTCTTAGGCTGGTTTTGGCCACTATGGCATACGGGTTGTGTTGTAGTAGGGTGGGCCTGGGTGTTTGGGCCGTTGTTTATTGGCCCAAGTCGATATAAACCACCCACAGCTCTTTAAAAATAGTATGTACCGGAGAGGCTTAGTTTCTCTTTTACATGCAAAGTTTTTTTTTTTTTTTTTTGTCAGTCAAAATTAATTAGACATATCTGTAGCGTTTTATTTTAGGTGTTTTTTTTTTTTGTTTTTTTTTTTTTTAATACGATACTATTATAGTATTTATTAATATTTTGTATTTTTATATTTCCAGGTTTTCTTTTATTTAGCTTTTTAGTGATTTTTATGTGCTTGTCATTTTCATAATTGTGGGGTTTTTAGATTTTTATATAGCTTTATTTTTATTTCCGTTTTAGTCATTTCTGTACTTCAACTTAAATTTATTTCAGTTAGCTGCCAAAGCAATCCGGTTTATTATTGTCAACTAAAACTAAAACCATAACATGTCATTAATTGAAATGGGGGAAAAATGCATTAACTGAAATAAAATTAAAAGTATTTATTTCAGCTGGCTTCCAAGGCAACATTTTTCATTATAATTTTAAGTTTAAGTAGCAAAAGCTGAATAAATTAAATCTAAAAACTAAAACTACATTAAAAAAAGTCAAACACAACAAAATTACTAAAACGTTAAAATGGAAACAGAAAATATAAAAATGTCTAATTCAAAATATAGAACTATATATTTATAGAAACTATAATAGTATATCAATGAAACTAAAATAACACTAAGAGCAACCCTGATGTGTATATATAATATGTTTGTTATATGATGTTTATATTTTATTCAGTTTCCTTTCAATTATCATAATTTTTTATGGTTTTAGTTAACATTAACAACTCTGCAGCTTAGAAAATGAATTAAGAACACAAGTTATAGGCTATGATGTTTAAGATTAAAGTTTAGAGGTTTGTTTCATTTACTCACCCGAGACCCACAGCTAGGATGTGCGAAAGGACAAGAGAGGGCAGGAAAGCTTTGAGGAATTCTGCTGAGAAGATTCCTCCCTTCTTCATCACACTGGTGTTCCTCATGCTGAGGGGGCTGGAACGCTTCGGGTGCCTCAGCACAAACACCCTACAAACCCATCATTTACTGTGTCATCTGCTTGAACTCGTTAAGATGCTTTTCATGCCAAGATGGTTTATTAACAGCATTTAACTGTATGTTTTCTAAGGTTTTAGGTACTTGGGCGGCAGGTTTTCCGGTCGACTCGACCAGTCCCAGATCCAGTCTGCATTTTTCTTCATCAGGATCTCCACCTCTCTTCTCCTCTCCAAATAGTCTTCCTCTGACTTAAACCAGACCACAGCAAAATTAGGATGGCTAACAGATGACTCATGTTTCTAGTTGTTGATTTCATTGGCCATCTTGTAAAGTCAGATCATTACAGTGATCTTAAAGGTGGGGTAAGCGATTTCTGGTAGCCAATGTTGACATTTGAAATCACCAAAACAAACACGCCCCTACCCCAAAAGGGTCTCGCCCATATTTTGATAAATCTGCCCCACACATACGTACGCAACCCAGGCAACTATTAGTTCTGTGAAACAAAGCAAAACCAATGTTACACCATGTCTACACCGGACACGAGTGACGCGGCGCGACAAAATACTATGGAACTCATTATAATCAGTGATGCTGTCTACACCATAGATATATATACTGTACAAATCTATGGTCTACACTGGATGCGGCGCGGCACGACAAATCCCCGACAGAAAACTGCTGCTGCGTTCTATTCATGACGTATTGACACAAATTTCAAATGATTTTCAACGTTCGCTTTGTCGCGTCCAGTGTACTAGACAGACTTTAGCTGTTGCGGCGCAGACACGGTGTTATCGAGAAGAAACAAAGCAACCTCGGCGTCCGATCGCAGGCCTTCCGCTCCTTGAGTTCTTCAGATATATTTACACGGGTCCTACTTCTTGCCTTATTGCCTTCTTTTGTTCCGACGTTTCTCTTTAGTTTTTTATCCGCCATCTCTATCTTTCTGTCCGTCCTGTGCCGTGCAGTGCACTGAACGCTCTCTCCTCCACATCATGAGTAGACACGCCCCTTACTGGTGATTGGCTACAAGTTTGCTTTGCTACTCGGCCTGAATCAGTTTTCTAAAGCGTTTTTGAAAAATCACTTACCCCACCTTTAAGTGATCCCACACCCTTTGACCTATAAATATCCATGACTTTTAATTGACTTTTATTGGAATAATTTTATAGAAGTTTGGTCCCACCTTCTTCTGGGTGTCTTTAACTACAATGTACTTGCGTTAAAAAAACGTCTTTGAGTACAGTGCACTTACTGTGTTCATGTTGTATTGCAAAACACTTTTGCTACTATTGAGGAGGAATAAGGTTGTGGTTAAGGTAAGGTAGGTTTAAGGGTGGGTCAACAGTATTATTATATTATTACATGATTATATTTTAATGTTAGCACAATGTAAAAACATGTGTGGACACAGTAAGTGCATTGTATCAAAACATTTAAATGTTAGTACTAAGATGTTAAAGACATCAATTAATAATACATTAAAGTGGGTCCAAACTCTGTAGCTGATTAAATATTTTAGATCCATAAAAAAATTCATTTTTCAAATTACTTTGTTTTTATTGTATTCATTCACTTGATTTTTAGGTCAGGAAACCACTATTTTAAATTTCTATTATCTCTATTTCAACTATCTCTAGTTCTAAATTTCTAATTTTTCTTGAGCATGGGAACACTGAATATTACTTTATAAGGAATTGATCTAGTTGCATGAAAGTCTATATGAAAGCAGTTGTACACCTGCACTAGTACAATTTAATTGAATCATGACGAGGTTAAAAGTGCTGCTAATATCTACCTGTGAGCTGTTCTTTTCTCCAGAGCTGTGGACCTCGGAGCCCCTGCGCAAGTGCGAAGGAGTCTGAGATCTCGGAGGACTGGTGAGAAAATTGATGCAAGTTTTATTATAACATGCTCATCCTATAAAATGTAACATCTTGTGTGCATCTCAGTGCAGTTCATGCACTAAATTCAAATGTGGTCCTGCTGACCTCTCACATGGCAGGCTTCCTCTTGAGCTGCTCTTGCCCGACTCGTGCTGAGCATCCAGCAGCATCTTCTCCAGGTCTCCGCTTGGGGCCGTGCTGGCAGACTGTTCCTCCGAACCTCCTTTAGGAGTGCTGCCTCCTCCATTATTAAAATGCAGCTCCACCCAGGAACCTGCAGCAAAAGCCAGATAACGTCTTTGGGTCTTTAGTGTTGCATGAAAGTTTTTATTTTATTTTTCAAAAGCTGAATTTCATAATTCTGACTTTGCTATGGCAGCAGCATTGTTATTTGTTTTATTTATATATTTAAATATGCAAATAAACTGCTCAATGTATTGCAAGCATCAGATGTCTTAACCTGTTATGAATATGTTATCGAATGACATTGAAAACTGAGCTGGGCATGAATCAGTGATCATGACACTGCGACCAGATAAACAGAGAACATGCCAGGACTCGAGACTCAACCCAGCAGTCAGAGGAAAATAAACACAGCTCTGACTATAAATAGCTCATGATGGCAAGAAGGTTATTTATTTATTTATGTATTTGCTTCGCTCAGCATCCAATGAAATCAGGCTGTGTGTAAACCCCACCTTTCTCGAGTGATGCGGACTCCTTTCTGCGAATCGGTTCTTTCAGACGGTTCGTTTCAAAGAACCGGTTAAAATGGTTTAGTGATTCTTTGCGTCACTGCGTGGTGTCTTCCAAATGAATTTATTTTTTCCTCTTCATTTTTGTTTACGTTATATTAATAAGGGTATTTGCGTTTACAAAAATCAGTACTAAAACTACTTCGTGTACCGCCACAATTCGTTAAAATTTTCATTACGTTTGCATTTCTGTTGTTTGGCAAAATACTGCCAAATCAAATCCGTATCTCTTCTAGGGTTATGCATTAAAAAAGCGCTACTAATCTGTATATGCACTGTAAGTCGCTTTGGATAAAAGCGTCTGCTAAATGTAAATGTAATGTAAATGTAGTCAGAATCGGTTGTTAATTCGGCTCCTTAAGATTCGGACATGTTCAAAAGAGACGGTTCTGAATCGGATACGTTCGAAAGATTCGGTTCTCCGTTCACTGAGTCGGCAAGTTTGCTGAATCGAGAACGGTTCAGTTCGATTCCTAAACGAATCATTCAAGAGATCCGGCTCTAAAGAATGAATGCGTCATTACTGTGCTTTTCTGCCCACACCTGTTTCTTCTTACCACATATTATGCCGTTATATATTAACAAGCCTTGTACAATTATTTAATATTATGTGAAACCGGAATTTGATGAATGATCGTCATCTAATTTCGTACTGTTGTATCCTAAAAAAAAAAAAAATACATTGTGGTATGATGAATGTGGTTTTGAGTAGAAACGTGCATAAAAGAACATTAACTCGAGCTGTTTTAATAGCTACATACCCTGAAGGTTTTCCTCGGACACGCTTTGTTTTTCAATAGACATTTCAAAACCACCCGCAGAGGATGATTCAGTCCGTCTAAATCCTTAAACAAGAGTCGACACGACACAGAAACGCAGTGTTATCCAGAGGCATGGGTCGCTCCACGCGCCAAACCTAGTGTTTGTCGATGATAACAGTCCAGTTATATGTATTCTGCTCGTCCTGTAAAGTAAACAGCATATGGATGCATGTGACAGAAGTGGATCGGGATCTTTATTCCATGAATCCTCACAGCTGCGCTGACGCAACATGCGGCTGTGCTATGGATGGAAATACAGGGCAAACAGAATAACAACAATACTGGCACAAGAGACGCCAGATTGTCTGAATCTTCCTCTAGGTTAGTGACCCAACGTCGGTAACGCCAAGGTTCACCATAGGTTTATTTATTTATTGTTAATACTGTTGCATTCCAAAACACAATATATGTATATATACAGTGGTGTGAAAAAGTGTTGGCCCCCTTCATGATTTCTTATTTTTTTGCATGTTTGTCACACTTTGTTTCAGATAATTAAACAAATTTAAATATTAGTAAAAGATAACACAAGTGAACACAACATGCAGTTTTTAAATGAAGGTTTTTATTATTAAGGGAAAACAAAATCCAAAACTACATGGCCCTGTGTGAAAAAATGTTAGCCCCCTAAACCTAATAACTGGTTGGGCCACCCTTAGCAGCAACAACTGCAGTCAAGCGTTTGCATTAACTGGCAATGAGTCTTTCATGTCGCTGTGGAGGAATTTTGGTCCACTCCTCTATGCAGAATTGTTGTAATTCAGCCACATTGGAGGGTTTTCGAGCATGAACCACCTTTTTAAGGTCATGCCACAGCATCTCAATAGGATTCAGGTCAGGACTTTGACTAGGCCACTCCAAAGTCTTCATTTTGTTTTTCTTTAGCCATTTTTTCAGAGGTGGACTTTCTGGTGTGTTTTGGATCATTGTCCTGCTGCAGATCCCAAGTTCGCTTCAGCTTGAGGTCACGAACAGATTGGCTGGACATTCTCCTTCAGGATTTCTTGGTAAAAAGCAGAATTTATGGTTCCATTTATCACAGCAAGTCTTCCAGGTCCTGAAGCAGCAAAACAGCCCCAGACCATCACACTACCACCACCATATTTTACTGTTGGTATGATGTTCTTTTTCTGAAATGCAGTGTTACATTTACGCCAGACGTAATGGGACACACACCTCCCAAAAGTTTAACTTTTGTCTCATCAGTCACCCAGAGTATTTTCCCAAAAGTCTTGGGATCATCAAGATGTTTTCTGGCAAAACTGAGACGAGCCTTTGTGTTCTTTTTGGTCAGCAGTGGTTTTTGCCTTGGAACTCTCCCATGGATGCCAATTTTGCCCAGTCTCTTTCTTATGGTGGAGTCATGAACACTGACCTTAACTGAGGCAAGTGAGGCCTGCAGTTCTTTGGATGTTGTTGTGGGGTCTTTTGTGACCTCTTGGATGAGTCGTCGCTGTGCTCTTGGGGTAATTTTGGTCGGCCGGCCACTCCTGGGAAGGTTCTCCACTGTTCCATGTTTTTGCCATTTGTGAATAATGGCTCTCACTGTGGTTCGCTGGAGTCCCAAAGCTTTAGAAATGGCTTTATAACCTTTTCCAGACTGATAGATCTCAATTACTTTCTTTCTCATTTGTTTCTGAATTTCTTTGGATCTCGGCATGATTTCTAGCTTTTGAGGATCTTTTGGTCTACTTCACTTTGTCAGGCAGGTCCTATTTAAGAGATTTCTTGATTGCGAACAGGTGTGGCAGTAATCAGGCTCGGGTGTGGCTAGAGAAATTGAACTCAGGTGTGATAAACCACAGTTTTAACAGGGGGGCAAACACTTCTTCACACAGGGCCATGTAGTTTTGGATTTTGTTTTCCCTTAATAATAAAAACCTTCATTTAAAAACTGCATGTTGTGTTTACTTGTGTTATCTTTGACTAATATTTAAATTAGTTTGATGATCTGAAACATTAAAGTGTGACAAACATGCAAAAAAAAAAATACATGAAGGGGCCCACACTTTTTCACCCCACTGATATATGTGTATGTGTTTATATATATATAAGTTTTATTTTCTTTTGAAAAACTAAACTGTATCATCAGAGCTAAATGTATTTTCATTTTTACAAATACTATTTATTTATTTACTTATTTGTTTATTTATTTTTATTTGAAGGGCTCTTAAAAGTGTAAAATGCCCAGGAATGTTCAATATACTAACATATATCTCTTTCCAGGTATTACAGACCTTCTTGGATTATTTATAGCACTGCTTGCTGCTGTATTGAGACTGCTACTTCGTCATAAAAATTGCAGGTGGGAGCTATGTTTGGAAATCTTATTTGAAAACAGCATTTTTGCAATTCTGTTTGAAGCACTGCACCTTTAACATCAGTCATGTTATATTTTGTTCTCCCGTCTTAGCTCTCCGTCGCCATCTGTAGGGCTGGAGGATAAATCATGCACTACACTAGGATGATGATGTTGTTCTGCAGTATTATTGAAATCATGCTCAATGATGCAGTTTCTAGCAGCAACCATATGGAAGGAACAGCATGCTATGTGAATTCTGAACCACTTCCAAAATAAGCAAGTGCTATGTAACGAGTAGAGTACGTGTATGCAGTTGGTTGTTATTTAATGCATAGACAGGATGATGACGTGATGCTGTGGGACTGAGATGCAGTTGCAGTTGCAGTGCATTGACCAGCGGGCGGCCACAATAGCTGTCTTTTCCTCTGTCTCTCCCACAAGGCAACCCAGGATAGAAGCCAGGCTTCACGCATCCCGCAGAACTGCCAGATCCTAGTGTGTATGCATGTGCACCTGCCTGCGCATATGTGTGCGCATGCCACCCTCCCCTCCTCCTTTCTCCCGGCATCATCCCTCGCTCTCCATCAGGGATGTTGAGGGAGTGTTTATGGTAAGTGCGAAGAATCAAATCTCTCTTGCTTCAAAATCTCTCGTCTTACATGCAATAGCTCCCTGCCGCTCCTCCTTTTTTTATGTTATTCCCTCCTGGTGATCCGGCGTCTGTATTGGTGAGGATCCAGCTGTCTGAGCAGACCACAAGCAGCTCAGTTCTAAAGGGATTCAAGCATATTCTGCATGGAATTCAGGGCATGACAACATGCATCCCTTGTCGTTTCAGTGCATGTGCTGCAAATCACACGGAATGATGGAGGACCAACAGCTCCCTGGATAAACCCTGCAGACCAAAACAACATCACAACTCAAATCATGCACTTAAGGTGAGTCTCAATCTTTATGCATTGAATTCACTTCTAGCAGGGTGGCATCAAGCGTGCGATTACCATATAACGATCCTGTTATCGGCCTGCTGGGATGTTTGTCAGAACTGTCAATGCGAGCCGGTGCAGAAGGGGAGATGTTGATCAAATGATGCTTGTAGCAGCTACAGCCTCGCTTGCGCAGGTTGGAATAACATCCACAGGCTGGTGTCTGCCCACTGGGACATTTGTTGAAATGTTCTCGGAGGGCCATCTGTGATGCGAAGAGGCTCGTTCTGCGTGACTTCTATTTTCCTCAAAAGCCTGGCAGAGAAACCCAGCACAGGTTGCATAGGTTGTATTTATGATGCAAGCGAAGGATGATGAAATGTGCATCTTTTTTTGAGAATGCCGTCGTCCGCCTAAGGCAGTGATCCTCAAATCTGACTCCCGAGATCCACTTTCCTGCAGAGTTTAGCTCTAACCCTAATCAAACACACCTGAGTTTGCTAATCAACGTCTCCAGGATTACTAAGGCTTCAGGCAGGTGAGGGTTTTTTTTCAAGGTTGGAGCTAAACTCTGCAGGAAAGTGGATCTCGCGAGCCAGATTTGAGGATCACTGGCCTCATTGACTTCAGATGGGAGTGTTTGGAAGTTTTGACATGGCAACAAAATATGAATGTACATAGGCACAGATTTATGTTTAAAGCATTGTTTGTGATGCGGATAATTGAAAGAAGGCATAGATATTGACTAGATGTCACTTTCAAAACAAGTTTGTCTACAAACAGGTTGCATGAAATCGATGCAGTTATAATAACATGAGAAATGTGGATGTTATTTTAGCCTCTACAGTAGGTTGTTTTATATAATTGGAGAGGATGCAAATGATAGTAGCATATTTTTTTAAATAGACAAATTAATGATGATGAATATGCTTGCTTAATCTACGCTTATAATTTTGTGCTAGATCAGGAGCCTGTATACATGCTAAATATCCCATAATGTTTAAGATTTCGTGTTATTTTTGTGTCATTTATGTACTATTATAATTTTAGTAAATATTTGAATTAGATTTAATTTTTATATTTTCAGTTTTCACTTTAATTTTAGATTTTTGTTATGTGTTTTTATTATTATTAAATGCATTTTTAATCCTTTTTAATTAATTGGAAAAAAAAAAATTCAAAATAAAAATTGTGTTGCCTTGTCAACTATCTGAAATAAAATTAGTTTTTTTTTAATATATATTTTTTATTTTATTTCAAGTAACAGAAAATGTTTTTAGTTAACTAACCCTGTTAAGAGCAGCTAGACATTTTTATAGTTCATTTTAGAGCATATTGCATAAAGTCTGCTGAGTCACTGTAATTCAGTCAGATTAGACACTTCAAGTAATCTCAAATCCAGAACCTTAAAGAAACAGTTCTCTCAAAAAAATATTATTAGCTTATTAAGGGATCCGGCTGAGGCAGGCAGTAATTGAGCTGTACCTCAGAGCTGTCAGTATAGCTGCTGTATGTATGAACATGCAGTTATCTTACCCATGATCACATAATGGGTTCGTTCAACTGGGCAAAGCTGAAGGGTGTCTTTCATCACCTCTAAGTGAGATTATGTTAAAGAATGAGGTTAGAGATGCCTACTTCAGTACAGGATTGCTGTCAGTGTCTATCATACTTTGACAAGTACTACAGAATATTGATGGAAATAAATTATATTTATTTTGAACAATTTACACAATTTTTACTCAAAATCATAATAAATATATATTTTTATAAATATACAATTAGTTGTTCAGTTAAAAGGCTATAAGTACATTTTGAAACTGGTTATTTAATTTAGATTTAAAAATGGCAAAATATTACCTGAATAATTCATCTGTGTTGATTATGCCATTATGTTGTCTATAACTAGTTCTAATGCTTAATTTAAGCATTTTATTTATTTAATTTATTTTTAGTAATGTAACATAATGCTAAAATACAAAAAACTGTACTATTAAGCTAAAATATTATGCTAATTTGAAAAACTACTGATAATTTTCTGTTGAACTGTCAAATGTCAATTAAGTGATGCAGACATTCTATCCACTGCGCTGCTATAATAGGACTACAGTGGAGCCACAAAGTACAAAAGTACAAGAACGACACCGAAGCTCCTCAAGGAAGCCAAGAGCATCCTGGGAAATTGGTGGATTTGATGGAGACACTTGCAAAGTGCATCTCTAATTACACGCTCAATACAAATGTGATAAACTGAGTGCTTTCAAAGCAAATGAATTCATTTAATGCTCACATTCTGTATATGTAATTGTACTTTTGTAATTGTAAAAGTTGTTTAAACTTACAGTAGATGCTTTTCCTTCGATCTAAGGAGGTTAGAGATGTTTTCTGCCCTATTTTGTCCTTTTCCGATTATCTGTCATCTACAAGTCAGTTGGCATGCTGCTAGATTCCTCTTGTCTCCAGTGGAGCAGAGAAAAACAGTTTCTCTTTCCAGAATCAAGACAGCATATCTTTTTAATAGAAAGCTCTTTTTATTGCTCAGAGTTTGCTAGATCATAGCTCAATAGACTACATCAACTTTGTCTCAGATGTTTCTCCTTGGAGGAAGTAAAAGGCAACACTGCCTCGATTGTTGACTATACAGTAAGAGTAGCCAGGAGCTCAGATCATTTGGTGTAGTTTGATTAGAAATGTTTGAATGCACATTGAGATCTTTTGATTTTTGATTTCGATCTTGACCAATTTGAGCATGGTTTGAGACATTGCGCTCTCTTCTGATACTATAGAGTAGATGAGAGATTACTGGGGCCTTTTTCTCAGGAGAAAAAATGAGAAGCAGGAGACTTTGGCTCCATTTGCTCTTCACTTAATCTCATTTCTGTCAATTGAGATGTGATTTCAGATCATTTATTGATTAAACTGGAGACAGGTAGTCTCAGAAAATTACAAAAGAAGATGCCAGGTACTCATATGGAGTTAAACACTTGAAAAAAAGACAATTCTAATTAGTACGTTATCTGATGTTTATAGAAGAGATAAAATTCACTATTATAATGAGGGACTTTTATCATTAATTAACCAATGATCATTTAAATGAAGGAATTAACTAATCATTGCTGTCCAACAGAGATTAGTATGGAAGCCTGTTACCACCACTGATTAAAAAAAAAGGTTATTGCGACTTTTTATCTCACAATTCTGACTTTCTTTCACAAAATTGCATGATATATAAACTCACAATTGCGAGTTATAAAGTCACAATTGTGAGATATAAACACGCAATTCTGACTTTTATTCTCGCAGTTCTGACTTTTTTTTTCTTGCAATTGTGAGTTTATTTAGAATTGCGAAATATAAACTTTATAACACGCAATTGTGAGTTAAGCCAGAATTCTGAGAAATAAAGTCAGAATTGCGAGATATAAACTCGCAATTGCGAGAAAAAAAGTCAGAATTGCGAGATATAAACTTTATAACACGCAATTTGTGAGTTAAGTCATAATTGCGAGATATGAAGTCAGAATTGCGAGATGTAAACTCGAAATTGCGAGAAAAAAAAAAAAGTCAGAATTGCGAGATATAAATTCACAATGCGAGAAAAAAAGACCCCCCCCCCCCCCCCCCCCCCCCCCCCCCCCCCCTCAGTAATTGCCGATAAAAAAAAAAGTCATAATTACGAGATATAAACTCACAATTGCGAGAAAAAAAGTCAGAATTGCGAGAAAAAAATTCAGAATTGCGAGATATAAACTTATAACACGCAATTGTGAGATATAAACTCACAATTGCGAGAAATAGTCAGAATTGCGAGATATAAAATCACAATTGATAGTTATAAAGTCATAATTGCGAGATAAAAAGTCGCAATTGCAGATATAAAACTCGCCAGTGCGAAAAAAAGTTATAATTGCAGAAAAAAAGTCATATTGCGAGAAGAACAAAAAAGTCAGATTGCATATATAAACTCACAACGCATAAAAAAATTCAAATTTTGAGAAAGAAAAAAAAAGTCAGATTAGTGAGATATAAACACAACTGCGAGAAAAAATGTCAGAATTTCGAGAAAAAAGTCAGAATTGCGAGTTTTGTTCTCACAATTGGAATTTATCTCGCAATTCCATGACTTTTGTAACCCTTGTGACCTTATATCATTTTATATGTGCGTTCACGACAGTATCATGACACGAGCGTGTGGCGGCGACAGCGCCCAGACCTGGGTCAGTGCCGCCACACGCTCGCGTCATGGTACTGTCATGAATGCGCGTCCAAAGTGACGCAGTAGAGACAAAAATGTGGAATAAAGTCGTTATTTTTGTTTTCTTTGTACAAAAAATTCCCGTAGCTTCGTAACTTACAGTGTGAACCACTGATGTCCACCTGACTCTTTATCGATCTCCTTGCTACGTTTCTGGACCGTGATCGTAGTAATTACATTAATGTCTATGGGAGGGTCAGGGAGCTCTCAGATTCCATCAAAAATATCTTTAATTGTGTTCCGAAGATGAACGAAGGTCTTAAGGGTTTCGAACTAACCCTTTAAGGTGAACCTTATGTTTGTGAAACAGTTTTTGACTGGTCAGGATATGAAAGAGAAAGGTTTTACATTACAATTCAATTTCACATGGTAAGCAAGGCAATGAAGTTAAGAATATATTATGACCCGTTTGAGCACCACAAAATGTTGCCACATCTTACTGCACCTCAGATAAGGGGGAACATCTCTAAAGTAGTAAATTGGCTCTATTGGTGGAAATAACTATAACACTGTTGAGATTAATACCACTATCTAGAGAGCAATGGCTACAGAAAAATATTTACACAATATTTGTTCAGAAAATATGTCATTAAAAAATTATAATGAGTGTATTCAAGGGAATTTTTCATAAATGTTTTTCATCTGGCAGAGAACAGACCCTCATTTAAAGTTCAGCTCATGAGTCTCTGTTTTCTGAGCTGTGAGCTTGTGACTTGATCAATAAATAGCACTAATACCATTTTCTCTTTTAAAGTCAACATGAAACTCAGTTTGCAACCCATTTTTCTTCCATATTCCTACGCTTTTAACTATCTAAAAGTGATAGCGCTGCACACCAGAAGCAAGCCATGAAATCAGCTGAAGGTTCATTGCAAGGGCAGAGCAACCCATGACATTTGAATAAAATATATTCTTTATTATTATTATTTTGAATAATGTGCATGGATTAATTGTTCCAGGAATGTGCAAACAGTAAATTGATCTTTTTTGATTTTATGATGACTTTAAACTATAGGAAGATACACAGTAGAGTAGAATAGCTGTTTACTCACTAATATAAAGGTGTCATATTTTTATTTTTTTTTGGATGATAGTTATATCATAAAAGTTGTATTGTGTTGATTTTAAGCCTGATGACCTCAAATCCTGTATGCAATCAAATGTTTTGTGGCATTTAGTAAATTTTTGTTTAGTGCAGTGCTTAAAGATGACAAAATCAGTTTTTTAGTAGAATGGATAATTAAGTGTTTTTATTCTAGAAAATAAAAAAAAAGAAAGAAATACTGCATGTCCGGTCCAAACTTCCTGTTTTAATTGGAAATTGGTCAGCAACAGAAAAGAATATTGCATGGGCTTTTTAATTTGTGTTTCAAGCTAATTTGCTTTTAGTGAAACTATAATTGTTCTGCGTCTCGGTGAGCTTCATAAATACTCGTTTCCTTGTGAACTGCAGGTGGGCGGAAAGATGTAGCTGAGGAACAAACGGAAACCAATCTTGACCGTTCACAAACTCAGGTCATCCCTGAAAGGGGCGTGGCCTGTGGAGTACCGCACAACATGTCCAAGAAACCCCCCAGTGGGCGGCCCAAAGGGGAACGGCCTGATGCCATGGCAGCACTGCAGGCAGCCAATGAGGAGCTGAGGGCCAAACTCACTGAAATCCAAATAGAACTTCAGCAAGAGAAAACCAAGGTTAGAATCTAGACTAATTGTTTGTGTACCGGAATACATGCGAAAGTGTTCTGACTCCATTTCAGATGTATTATTTTGTTTCTGTTTTATAGTTTGACTACATTCAGTCTGGAAATAGCTTCTCAGTTGCAATATTGCTTTTAATGTTGACCTCATTTCCTTCTGTATATTTGAAAGATTTATTTTCTCTATAGATTTCAGTCTCTTTGTTGTCACATCATCTGCTTATGTCACTACGATTGTGAATAAAGACTCTCTTCTCTCTCTCTCCTCGCTCTCCTCTCTCTCTCTCCTCTCTATTAGAGATATATATATATAGACCATTGTTTATTTATTTATTTATTGGAGAGTGAAATAATTGTTGATTTGAATTATTAGTTCATTATAGTTAATTATTTTTTGATCAGTCAATAATGACAGAATTAAAATTTTTGGCTGAATTATACCCAAAAATGTAAGTGTTATTAACAAGAAGTTCATCCTGATTCCATGTAAGAAGCACTCGAGAAACTCAATTCCTTTGAATTCAGTTGTAACAAACAAGTCTGATGCTCTCTCCAATAATGTTGATATCATGAACCTCTTATGTTTTATGGATTGAGCTCATTTTGTGGCTGCGTTGCTCCATCATGTGTGTTCTGTTAGCTGCTTTATGGCTTCATTAGCACTGGGAAATGGAGTTAAATGAGGGTGAAACAAACTATAGGCATTCTGTCAAAGCAGGTTCAATGTCAGGCTAGCTTGTGACTGACAGCAGGTCAGGGGGAAATGATTTAGCTTAGTCCGTTACATCTGTGTCTTTTTGATCTCAAGGGTGAAGTTGGTCTTTAAGAGGCATGAGAGTATCCAAACCATCCATTTCATGGCCTGATGATTGACAGATGGGTGTGAACCTCTGTTCACTGTCTTATGAACACCTCATTTGATTTGATCGAGGTTGAACACAACTCACTAATGTCTCAGTTGTTCTGTTTTGACATTGAACTGAAGACATTCTCGGAGATGAAATACTAATTTACTAGGTTAAACTTGTGATCTAAGGAATTTCCTACATGGAAAAGACACAATGTAATTCAGAATGCGATTAAAAATAGATTGTAAAACCATTTAAAGTCCAGTGGGGTTCACATCTTGGGAAAATTGTCTTTTGTCGTAGGCTTTTGAAACTTAGACTGAAAACGGCTACACTTTTTTAATGCCAGTTCAGCCTGTAATAGAGCAAATAAACAGCTTGTTCATGTACTCTTTCATTCTTTCTTGTCTCTTGCTTAAAGAAAAAAATCGGCAATCGGTATCAGAATCAGCCCATTTGCTTACAATTGGAATTGTCCATGAAAAAATCATGATTGGTGCATCTGTAGTTTTTGTAGATAGCCTACTGGTTAGTTTCCTCAAACAGTCATAACTTTGACTGACTATTAACAGCAAGCCAAGAGCGAGTGAGTACACTGGTCCACTTAAACTGGTATACACACGCATGAACACACACAGTGTTAGTGTGTACCTGGTATTCCCTAGTGTTGGGTCTTGTGTGTGTGTGTGTGTGTGTGTGTGTGTGTGTGTGTGTGCGTGTGTATTTTGATTGGCAGCGTGGTGTTTTGGACGACTGTTGTGTGTGTGTTGTTGTGTGTGTGGTTGTGTGTGTGTGTGTATCTATATATATATATATATATATCTTATATTATTGACTTTGGACCCAAAATTCCAGAAATTTTTTTTTTGTTTTTAACAAAAATTTACTATCAATTTAATATTTTTCTTTTGAATTATTCATCAAATAATCCTGAAGAATGGCTGCTTGAATATCCACAAACTATTAAGCCCATAGCTTGTTTTTATCAAAAAAATGGTGCAGAAATCCTATATTAGAAGATGTTCTTAAAGGATTTTGTGACCCTGAAGCCCGTCGTCTTACCAAAAAAATCTTACTGACCCCAAACCTTTGAATGTTAGTATAGTTCTTTTTAATTGAATTTCCTGCTTAAATTTCTGTTTTAATATATATAGATGTGATACATTTGGTCACACCTCACACCCCTATCCTGCACATAGGTGTGTTTTCGAGTCCGCTCTTTGTATGTGTGTGTGTACATTCTGCAGTGGCTCTCAAGATCAATACGCGCATCTCAGGGTGAAAACAAATGACAGCGAGGTTCTGCAGGCAAGGACACGGAAGTACCGAGGCACCAACGGCGGTCATGCTCAGAAAGATCTGTACTGTACATTCAAACATCACACAGATATAAATGTACCACCCTCTTGACCCTTTCATCATCTGAATCGTTTAAAGCGGTCATAAGGGACATCATTATTACTCTAATTAATCATCATAATGTCGGCCACAGTTATATTAATGCTACCATTAAGAAAATGTCGGACTGATTTTAATAAGTGCTATCAGACAATGTATAGCGGATAGAATGTTCAATTATCTCACAGTGATAATGAGGTTCAATTATCGCACAGTGGGTCCCGGTGTGTGTGCGTGTGCGTGTGCGTCTGTGTCTGTGTCTGTGTCTGTGTCTGGGTCTGTGTCTGTGTCTGTGTGTGGGTGGGTGGGTGTGTGTGAGTGTTGTCCCTGTTATATTCAGGACTTCTATCTGATTCTCCTTGCTGATGCAGTACGATCTTTGATTTATATGCAAAGTGTAAATGATCTGGATTAATGTGTTTCCCTTTGCACATCCTTCAGCAGGTGAGAGAGTTTTATTTTAATATTCTGACCCTTGTACTGCAGAACTGGAAAAACACTCTAACAGGCCAATTACTGCCAGTGCCGAAAGTCAAACACACTGCTGTACCTTGTTTTCTGTAAAATTGCTTTTCTGATTGCAGGAACATGAAATGCAATGTTCAGGAGCGATTCAGGCCATCGGTATTGTGGAGACAGGGAGAAAGAGAGACGGAATTGATTCATTATAATTTGTGATAAACAAAGAGTGTTTTGTGTTTCAGTGTTGAGCTCTGCGGGGAACTAAATTCAGCAGGCTAGATTTTGTTAAATAGCCAAAAGCGAATCTTGAACTCTGCCCTGCCTGTGAATGACTGATGTCTGTGAGAATCATGTTAGGCTAACCTGGAGAGAACAGCACACGGTTATGACTGTTAAGAAATTATTTTAAACCAATAGTTCAGCCATAAATAAAAATGTCAGTATTTACTTACCCTCATGTCGTACCAAACACTTTCTTGTTTCCACAGAACACAAAATTAGACTTTTTGAAGGCTGTTTCCATGCTTTTTTCCATGTTATTGCAATGAATGAGGACTGAAGTCTTAAAGCTTCAAAATGAAAGTTCAGCAGTGATGTCCAATTTGGGAACAAATCGTTCTTTTGAGTCAGATCTTTTCAGTGAGTCAGTTAACCTGATTCACAAAACCTCATATTATGATTCACCTCATATTATGATTCATTCATGAATCAGATCCACTTCTCAAGTTCAACTCACTGACTCAATGAATCATCAACAAGATTTTCAGTCAATAACTCTTTAAATTATGACCTCAAAGCTTGGAATATAGCACAAAATTAGTAGTTTAGACTAGTTTTATGGTGCTTTTGTGTCTTTTTATGAATCTTTTAAACACCATTCATTGTTATTGGATAGAAAAGATGGACCAGAACAATCTTCAAAATGTCTCCATTTGTGAGTCATATGAGTTTGAAATGACATGCAGATGAGTAAAACTAATGACAGACTTTTCATTTATAGGTGAACATTGTTATTTTAGGATTACTTATATACAATTGTAGTTTTTGTTAATATTTTGAATTAGCTTTTGTTTGTATATTTTCAGTTTTCATTTTATTTTTAGTTAAATTTTTAGTAATTTTGTTGTGATTTTGTCATTTTATTCGTTTTTGTTTTATATATATATATATATATATATATATATAACAATTAAATTTGTACTTATTTTGTAATGGTTTATACGTCCATATTAGTTTTTAGTGCTCCATCTTAAAGTTAAGTTACCATTCCTACGTTTTTTCATCTAATATTTATATATAGTTTCTTGTTTTTTATATTTCATTTCAGCTTTATTCCAAATAACAAAAATGTTTTAAATAGTTTTAGTCAGCAATAATAACCCTGACTATCCCTTTAAGATGTTATAAGATGCAATTCAATTTAAGTGCCCTTATATAAACGCCACACTTTACCACTGTCAGGCACAAAATGATTTTTTAACCTTAGCATGTGATTCAGAGATGAACTGTGAGCATACAGGCTAGTTCTCAGGCCGTCATCATGCACACCCATGAAAATGAAGATCTGGTCTTGGTGAGCGCAGTGACAGCGCAGCACTGTGTGAGAGAACTGTCAGATCCACATAGATGTGCCGTCAGACTGCTGCTAGCAGCATGCATCAATACAGCTATTGTGATGGGCTTCCTTAGACTGACAGTAAGAGGGGACATAGGAGCTGTCTCTACTGTTGTTAGGCCTGAATGAACAATACTCTTCATGTATGATGGAAAGAGACTGCTGGTGTCTCACACGGCATGTCTCCATCTGTAAATACTCCTAGGTTTGTGCTACTGCTTGGTGGAGTGGAGCAGAAAGGAGAGGTTTGGTGGGGGTTTTGAGGCATGGATTGCTATTAAGAATGAGAAATATACTTTGCTTGACCCTATAATTTAATACCATTTTTTTCTTGTGAAGTCCACTTGTAACACTGTCCTGCATCATATTTGCTAAATGAAATCCAATACTTGTTTCTTGCTAATTTTGGGATGCTGATTCCAAAAATAGTAGCTGTTTTGCTTGTAGCACTTCATACTTTTCCACAAAATATGTATTGCATTTCGATTTGCATTGCTTTCAACAACCATTTGTAAGATGTTGTTTTAAGTCTTGCTTTTATACTTCAATCACCAGAAAAATGTTTTGTTCAATTCCTAGCCAGTTCAAATTCACATGTATAGATGATTAAGAAGACACTATTTTATGCCTGGATCCTGATTTCAGGTTAGCATATTCAAAAAAAGATGGGGGGGGGTGTGTGATTGATTGATTGATAAGTCATTCATTCACAGGTAGGTCTGACTGCAACCATAATGTTTGTCCTTTTATTATTATTGTTATTATTATTTAAAACCAGTTTTGAAAAAAGTACTTTCTCATTGTTTTCTACCACAATGTTATTAGGTAAAAAATAAATGTATTGATTTTAGTCAATATTTAAAACATGTTATTCCTAATGTGTCACTAGTGTTACAATCTTTGATTTACTCATGAAATAAAATAAAATTACACAAAATATAATTTATTTTTATAATTAGTAAGAATAGCATGGTGTTAAGTACCTACCATAAAAATTAATTCAGACTTTTGAATACATACTTTGTAAGTCAGAAAATAACTTCAATTTGAAAATGAATCTAAATTATTTTCTGTCGTTATTGAAGTTATGCCACAAATGCTGCCAATTGCGCCCTGAGCTGCTACTGAACCCTGAACATTAATTTAAGGTCACGCATGGCTAATGGCATCTCACATCCTCCAGCACTGCTGAATCTCACTGGACTCTAAACCTCGTCTCCGCATTCTCTTATGCTGCATTAAAATGCAAACTCCCTGTAGGCCTAAAATCACTTCTCTTTGCTGTTTTATTCCTTTGAAAACAGGCGAAAGTGTCCAGTGACCGTCTGACCCAGTTCTGGTCCAGGGTGGTGTGGTGTCAGCCATATAATTACACCTCAGGGTTACTGCCTCCATCTGGCTGTCAGCGATCAGAGTTAGATTTATAAAAGGCAGTGGAGCAGAGACTTTTACTTTCAAGAAATTCCATCAGACTCCAACCTTAAGTGGTGTTTGCTATGGCAGGCATCTTAATTCTTATGGTTTATTGGGTTAGGAAAGTATTCAGCATAAGTATTCAAATTGTCCTCAGTTTGTGCTACGGACAGGAATGATCCCTAAAATCATGTGGCTTGTGAAGGAAAGGGGATCAAAGTGGTCACATTTACAATTTTATTTTTAGGAGAGCAATAGTTTTATAAGTGTAGGGCCTAAAAATGGGGTATTCTTAGCTTTAAATATAGTTTCCTCCAGTGTTGTCTTTGTTTTGTGACTGCATTTCAAGATGGCATGTCTTTTTTCTGTTACTAGTGTTGTCTATTGCGTGTCTGTGGCAGCATGTGTCAGAACAGAGGACATGTCCTGATGTAATCCCGTGTAGGGGTCATGTCCTGACACAATAACTCTCCTATTTTTAGGACACGCTCAATATATTCTGCAGTGCACTGAACTGCTGTAGTGCCGTGTTGCTTTGCATTGTTTCCAAGTATTTTTATTCCATTGTTTGTTTGTTTTTAGAATACTACACATAAAATATCCCTTCAACTTTGCAAATCTCATTAAAATATGTAAAATATACATACAGTATATACATTGATCTATTCAGTTGTGCACATAAGTTTACATACCCCTTGCAGAATATGCAAAATCATTTGAACAAAATAAGAGGGTTATTTTTTTTATTTAGTACTGTCTTGAATAATCTATTTCACATAACAGATGCTTATATATATACTCCACAAGACAAAATAACTGAATTTGTAAAAAATGACCCCGTTCAAAAGTGTACATACCCTTAAATCTTAATACTGTTTGTCATTTGCCGGATGATCAACGACTGTTTTGATTTGTAAGGTGTTCATGAGTCCCTTGTTTGTCCTGAACAGTTAATCTGCCTGCTGTTCTTCAGAAAAATCCTCCAAGTCCTGCAAATTCTTTGGTTTTCCAGCATCTTCTGCATATTTGACCGCTTTCCAGCATCTTCTGCATATTTGACCGCTTTCCAGCAGTGACTGCATGATTTTGAGATCCATCTTTTCAAACTGAGGACAATTGAGGGACTCGTACATAACAATTGCAAAAGGTCAAAACATTTACTGATGCTCAAGAAGGCAACACGATGCATTAAGCCGGGGATGTAAACTTTTGGAATTGGTTACCGGGTAAGATTGTCCTTATGTTTGTCTTCTGGAAACTGTATGTATTTATTAGCTTCTGAAGTGCAGTACTAAATGTAAAAAAAATATGATCTTTAATCAAAATAAGAAAAATTGACATCATCATCCTGTTGTGGCTCTTAATGCGTCGTGTTGCCTTCTTGAGCATGAGTAAATGTTTTCACCTTTTGTAATTGTTTTGTATGAGTCCCTCAATTGTCCTCAGTTTGAAAAGATGGATATCAAAATCATGCAGTCACTGCTGGAAAGCGGTCAAATATGCAGAAGATGCTGGAAAAGCAAAGAATGTGCAGGAGCTGGAGTTTTTTTCTGAAGAACAGCAGACAGTTGAACTGCTCAGGACCAATGAGGGACTCATGAACAACTATCACAAAGCATAAAAACAGTCATTTTTCTTATTCAGTTATTATTTTGTCTTGTGTACTATATGTAAACATATTTTATGTAAAACATCTTACTCAGGACAGTACTAAAAAAAAAATAACATGCAATTATCATGATCCCTCGTATTTTGTGAAAATGATTAACATTTTGCATATTCTTCAAGGGGTATGTAAACTTATGAGCACAACTGTATACATTGTTTAATTCCATCAGTTTTAAATAGTAAAGTTTACATCTATTTCCTCAGGTCAGTAAGCTGGAAAGGGATAAGTCTCAGGAGGTCCGTCATGAGCAGCACAAGTCCACTGTGGTGGTGACTGAGTTAAAAGCCAAACTACGTGAGGAGAAACTTCGGGAGCTCCACAGTGTTCGGGAAACACTCCTACGTCAGCACGAATCTGAACTGGTGCGGGTCATTAAGATCAAAGACGGAGAGATCCAGAGACTCCAGGCGCTCGTCAGTGCCTTCCGAGATGGATCCACCGATAAGGTACCATTGGAATGGAAATTAAATAATCCATTTTATGTGTTCTAAATGATCACAATACTCCAAAAATAAAAATATAATTATGAAGATAAAATAAAACCATACATTATGAATATAATATTTATTATTCTCGTTATTTATTGATTTGATTAGTGTTGTCAAAAGACCCGGTACTTCGGTACCAATTCGGTACTAAAAAAATGAAAACGTTACAGTACCAGGTTTTTTTAAGTACCGGTGGTACCGAGTACCCGGTCAACCCGGTTCTTGATGCGCTTTCCGAAAGGTGCGCAGATGCGCTCTCTTCATAAAAGCACTGAGACGTGGTGACATCAAAAGGAGGAAACACCAAACTAACAAAACACTTTAAAAGACACCCAGATCAAATGAAAGAGATCAAGCAGGTAAGTTTCATTTTAATTCTTAATATTTAGATATTCTCAGTGTTTCCCATACATTGATTTATTTATGGCGCCCGCCACAATATCAAAACTGACCGCCACAATAGATTTTCCAAAAGGCTTTGACTTCGCTGAATCAGAGTATGTGAGCGGAGTGGAGCGGCAACAATTTCCCCTCCGCGCTCCAAGCATTCAATAATCACTCTGCCCCAGCTCCGAGTTCACCATTTCCCGCTCCCGCCCCACTCTTCGCGCCACTGATCAGAAACACCACTCCGCCTTCGCTCCATGACGAAATTTGCGACTAAAATATTTCAGTATGTCTTGAAATATCACAAAGTTCTGTTCAGAAATTATATTAAACGAAAAATAAATGCATAATACTAGAATAGTTTTAACATGGTTTATTGGAACTCTACAATTAGCCCAAGTCCATATTAAATGACTGCTTAACTAGCTTAGCTTACTTGTCTGTGCAACATCTCTCTACTATGGCGAAGCTGAGTGTTGTAGTTACTTCAGAAACAGAAAGAATATGCTGTGACTTTTCCGTTTTTAAGCTGATAAATCACAGGACAGCGTTGACCAAATTTTCTTCATTCCTGAATGTATGCGCGCGATCTGTACGTTATGTGCAAGCTTGTGTGTTCTGTCTGTGTGCAGCAATGTAGCAGCACATTAGTTTTGAGCGGAGATTTACAAACTGTACAATTTACAACATGCTCTAACCTCCCGCACTCATCAATCGCCATTTTAACCTTCATATGTGATTCACATATCTTTCAAGCTAACTAATTATGTTTAATGCGCGAGTTGGCATAATTTGTCCTCATGACGGGGCGGTAGCAGAGCGTTCTTGGAGCAAGTGAAAACCTCAACACTCCGACTTTCAAAAAATCCGCTCTTAGCTCCAGACAAAATCACTCCGCTCTACTCCTTGCTCCGCTCCCACTCCGCTCCGCTCACATACTCTGCGCTGAATAAACATGAGCACTGCACGTGTCAAAGTCGAAACCCGGTGCAGGTGTTTTTATATCATTGTATTTCTGAAGGAAGACTATCTTTAGTAAATTTTCGATGTCATTTTCATTTCATGTTGCCTGATAAAGCAGCGTTTGTGAGCGTAGCGCTGCTTTGTGTTCAGCCTATACCGGGGAAACCTCCATCTCTCCTGCTTTACAAGCGCCTCCTGCTGGCAGAGAATGAATTTGCATATATATGCCGCCACAAATAGAGTGCAAGTCTGTGGGAAACACAGCTTCTGTTATGAATATTATTCAATATTTTAATTTGAATGTCGGATTGAAATGAACGCTGTTATTAGAATAGTTCATCGTTGGCATAAGCGCGGCTAACGCTAATATAACGAGCATAACAATGAAGTTTCTTTGTTAACTATTTAATGCACCTATAACTTTTATAAGGGTAAAAAAAACAGGAGGACATGATGATATTTACTATTTTTACACACCAGAGGCTTTTAAATGTATTGTGAATCTAAAATATGTGTGTTAGAGAATGTACAAATGGTTAACATCGTTTGTGTCAGAAAAGCAGTTCTGGGCTTTTTTTAAGCTAACTTAGTTGTTATTCTTGGCTTTCAAAAGCCCTTTAAAATTAAATATGTACACAGTTTGGATTAAATGAAAGTAGTATGTTTTTGTGTTTTGCTTTGGTACCGAAATTGGTACCGAGAACCGTGTATTTTCACTGGTATTGGGTACGAATACTGAAATTTTGTACCGGCAACATAATTGTTATTTTTTGTGTGTTTTTTTTTTTTTTTATGTATAATAATTACACAATTTGGTCACACCAATTATTGAACATAATTCTCTGATAAATATGTTGTCTCTGCCGCCACAGGTGAAGTCTGCACTGATGGCGGAGGCGCGAGAGGAGTGCAGGAGGAGTTTCGAAGGGGAGCGCATGCGACTGCTGCAGGAGATCTCCGAGCTCAAGGCGGTGAAAAGGCAGATGGAGGAGGCGTTAAACGTGGCTGTGCAAGCCGACAAGATCAAAGCCGCCGAGATCCGCAGCGTCTACCATCTCCACCAGGAGGAAATCAACCGCATCAAGAGAGAGTGTGAAAGAGAGATCCGCAGACTGGTGCGTAATACAGTTTAGAACATGCACTATTAATCAGTGAATTCATCTGTCAGTACATCGGTCTAAATACATACCCTTATCCATCCATCCATCCATCCATCCCACATCGTGGAGCTGATAGTTAAAGCTGCTTCAGGTTGAACAAACACTTACCCAGGTTTTCTCCATAGGACTGTCTTTCCCATTAATGTGCTTAATGTAAGAGGATCTTTTGTTAACTTGCAAAGCTTCACGCGGTTTACACAGGAAAACCTCACTCATGGGTGTTGCCATGATGGAAACATTTCTGGAAACTTTCCTATTAGTCAGTCATTTAATTTGATGAATGGAATTATTCATTTTCATTTATTTAGCAATAATTCACATAATTACAACACACTTCTGTAAGAATTCAAATTTCTGTACAAGTTTCATTCAAATTCAAATCAGTTGTTTGAAGTCAAGAACCCTTGCTTTTTTTTCTCTCACTTAGACCAGCTTTATAAACCATCCCATTGGAATAAACTACAGAGTTTTAATGCAATTCATAATTTTCAGTCAAATGTGTTTATAAAGTGTTTGGATATTATTCTTGTGTGGGCTGGAATGAATTGTGACACTGCAACACATTTGATCTTTTTTCTTTAAATAAATAGTTAAATTATGCAGTAAATTGATTTAAAAACAGCAGACACTGCAAATCTGAATCAAACAAGCAAAATGTATTTACCTTGGAGCAAATGTGGGTGTTTTTACTTATGTTGAAACTGAGTATAATTCCCTGCCATGCCCTGTGTATTATTTAAAAAATAAAAATAAAAAGTATTGTTTATATTCTCTTTGGGTACAAGTGCTCTAGTACTGTATCTTTGGATAATTTCTGTAAAAATCCATTCGAAAAAGGATCTGAAAACGCAAGATTTCCATAGAACGGCAACAGTTGCTAAGGTAGTATTGGCTAGTAATGTTTCTAAGGCGGTGCTTAAAGTAAAGACTTTCTCTCCAAATACCCCACTAAAGCTTCAAGGTTTTATATCTGTTGGTTCACATTTTATTTTTAGTCGTATGCGTGTGTATCTCAAAATGGCAGTGTGTGTGTGTGTGTGTCCTCGTGTACTACACTTAAAGTGAAGCTGCTTTCTTCCCTTCAGAGCCTCTCTTGTTCTGGGCGTTTTGCCATCCGTTTTTTTCCTGGAGTATGAACATCTCTGTATCTCTGCAGTCAGTGGCCGCTGATATCGATCGCTCTTGTGTGGCTGAGCGTTGACTCTATATCTCTTCAGGACTAAATGCAAGAAATACTTCAGGGTTGAGGCAGGACTCTGTATGATATGTATAGTAGAGGAGCAGATTGATGGAAAAGATGCAGGACGTTTCACTATTTTCTGAGAAGTATATATATTTAGGGCTGTGTATATGGTAGATATATTTGCGTGGCTATTAGTAAGTTTATGTTTTTACATGACAGAGCAACAAAACATTGAGTAATGCTTTTGGGTAAAAAACAAAGCCCCCTTTTTGGTCTAACTAGCCTATGTTTTGGTTTTTCAAGAAATGTTTGGTTTTTCAAATTAACAAGAACCCAGTCAAGTTACTGGAAAATTGTGCAAACTATTATTTTTTTAAATATATTTTTTTAACATTTTAAAAAATATGTCTGTCTGTCTGTTAGTATAAGTGCCATATGAAAAAAAAGTTACGTTTTTTTTATTATTATTAGGTATGGTACTATTGCAGCTACATTTAAATTAATATATTGTTGTTAGTTCCATTTAATAAATGGAAAAATGTGCACTTATTATTATTATTATTTCTTTTAATTTTAAATTTTAAAATTATTATATCCTATATATGTATAATGATATAGATTATTAAGATGTTAATAAAATTATTATATCTATAAAGCATGCTTAAAGAGCAACACATTATGCTGTGATCTAAAGAAATTCAAGAACAGATTAGAATCAAAATAGTTGACATGTATCAGTCTGGAAAGGATTATAAAGCCATTTCTAAGGCTTTGGGACTCCAGCGAACCACGGTCAGAGCCATTATCCACAAATGAGAAAACTTGGAACAATGGTGAACCTTCACAGGAGTGGCCGGCCGGGGACCAAAACTCCGAGCACAACGACGACTCATCCAAGAGTTCATAAAAGAACCCAGAACAACATCTAAAGACCTGCAGGCCTCACTTGCCTCAATTAAGGTCATTGTTCATGATTCAACAATAAGAAAGAGACTGGGCAAAAACAGCATCCATGGAGCGTTCCCAGCAAAAGCCATGCTGACCAAAAAGAACACAAAGGCTTGTCTCTCATTTGCCAAAAAAATATCTTGATTATCCCCAAGACTTTTGGGCAAATATTCTGTGGACTGATGAGACAAAAGTTTAACTTTTTGGAAGGTGTGTGTCCCGTTACATCTGGTGTAAAACCAACACAGTATTTCATAAAAAGAACATCATACCAATAGTCAAACATGGTGGTGGTAGTGTGATGTCTGGGGCTGCTTTGCAGCTTCAGGACGTGGACAGCTTGCCATAATTGATTGAACCATGAATTCTGCACTCTATCAGCAAATCCTGAAGGAGAATGTCCGGCCATCAGTTTGTGACCTCAAGCTCAAGCTCACTTGGTTTACGCAGCAGGACAATGATCCAAAACACACCAGAAAGTCCACCTCTGAATGGCTCAAGAAAAACTAAATTAAGGTTTTGGAGTGGCCAAATCAAAGTCCGGACTTAAATCCGATTGAGATGCTTAAAGTCCATTCATGCTCGAAAACCCTCCAATGTGGCTGAATTATAACAATTCTGCAAAGAAGAGTGGGCCTAAATTCCTCCACAGCGATGTGAAAGAGAGTTATTGCAAGCGCTTGATTGCAGTTGTTGCTGCAAATCGTGGCACAACCAGTTATTAGATTTAGGGGACAATTAATTTTTCACGTAGGGCCACGAAGGTTTGGACAGCTTTTTTCCCTTAATAAAACTAAATAACAATTGTTAAAAATCATGCATTTGTATTTACTTGCATTATCTTTGCTTAATATTAAAATTGGTTTGATGATTCTGATTTTTAATCTTGTTATATCTATTATATATATATATATATATATATATAATATATCTAGATATATAGATAGAGCAGTTCCTTATAATATTAATTATTGTTATACTGTAGCCGTAATTTTTATCAATAATATAGCAGTACGTGTAATTGACATTGTCTATTATTATATATATTTTTTTTATATTTGTTATTTGCCCTTATACTGATACCATGATGAATATTTTGGTAGTGCTTCGTCACCCCAACACATGTTCTCCTTGTTTCTGTCTGTCCGAATCTTACCCATTCTATTACTCATCGTTAGCGCTATGGAATACTTTACTGATGTATTAGCTGGTTGGTGTGAATCCAGAAGTCTTTATGCGATTATAGTCCTGTGGTGTTGTTGTGGTGTTGAGGAGTATGAGCTTTTGGATTATTTAATTGTTGCGGGCCGTGCTGGGATTTTCACATAATTGTTAACTGTGGTGTGTGTGTGTGTGTGTGTGTACGTTTACTGATTCAAGTCCATGACTGTCCTTTATGGATGGGACAGACCATCCACCCAAAACAACAAAGCCAGCCCATCATTAGAGATTCTTGCTGAGGCAAGCACTGTTTGTGTTACCAACAAGACAGATGCCTCAAATCATGTGGCTGGTTGAGGAAAGGTCTGATGTTAGTTTTATAAGCAATCAGACTTATGATTTTAATCTGGTAGAATTAAAAAGAACTTCAGAATGCAAGCAACCACCCAACTTAATTTCAGTTATTGAGTTTTTGGCGCTCGTAGCATGTGCTCTTCAATTGCACGCACAAATGCAGTGGCAGTGCTGTATATAATTTCATATTAAAGCACAAATGAAACTATGAGCATGCAGTGTTATTGTTATGTCATCAGTTAAGTCATGAAGTTCCCAGAAA
>JADLZN010003109.1:346947-362106 GCA_018155175.1 Sinocyclocheilus anophthalmus | reverse complement strand
AAGTCTAAAAGGGACAAGTTTTTTATTTTTAAGAATAGAATTAGAATAGAAGTGCTAGGTGTCAAAGACGAGATGGAAGAAAGATACTTTTTAATTTAAATTTTCTAACATCTCAGGCCATCCGATATGTGGTGACGCTTCTCTTCCTTCTTCATTAGATTACCAGTACAGAAAGATTTTTCAGACGAAACTGTGCTCCTTGTGATTCCTCACATCAAGACAATGGGTACCACAATGCACTTTGCAGAATAAAAAACTATCAGGAACACAATATGATCCTTGTCGCTCCTGATGATATACTGATGTCTTGGAGAGTGAAACTATCGGCCGTTAGTCTGTGCCAGGAAAAACGGACCATTATTTAATGACATTATATCTACATTACAGAGCTCCCAGGAAGATTGTCAAATCTGATTCTGATCCATTACTGAGTTCTGGTTGGTTAGTTAAAGCAACCAATGGGTAATGTGGACACTTGATTGTGTTTAGGGGGTAAGGTTAAAGCATATAAAGTCCCATAAACTATCTTCATCACTCAGCCTTTTTACATACAGCCTGATAAACCATTAAAAGCCGTTCATCTCAAAGCCCTTCATAACGTCGCAAGCTCTGGAGGTTCACACCTTTCTCATAACGCGGCCCGTCGTGCTTCGAATCCGCGTCGCACTGTTCCTCGGATTCAGTGACATGCTGGAGGAGCTGGATCTGATATCCTGTTTGTGATCTTTGATTCCCTCTAGAGATGTACAATTTCTTTTTAAATACCAATTAGTTTTTGTATTAGTTGTTTCTTTTTCTTTTGCTCACAGCGCTAATGGAGCGAGACACGGCATAACAGTCTGCCTGTGTACATAAACAAACAATTAAACAAATGAGTTGCTGTGAACTTATGCTATGCTATGTAGTGATATGAACAGACAATATACTGACTTTAAAGCCAATTTTTGTATCCACATTTAGTAGTCCTTTAAACATAATTAATGTGCAATAAAATAATGTGGAAATTATCTATTGTTTTTTCTTTCTCATCAAATATTGGAAGCAGGTAATTAATCAGCATATTGTGCAATTAATTTGCTTAACATTTTACATTAATTGACAGACATAAAGCCAGCCAGTTGAATGAGCAAAATGTTACACTGTCATTTAAAAGTTTGTGGTCGGGAGGATGTTTTGATAGATGTTTTTGAAAGACGTCTCTCATGCTCACCAAGGCTGCATATATTTGATAAAAAATACAGTAAAAAACACAATATTGGGCAATATAATTACATTTTTTATTGTTATTTTAATATTTTAAAACATGTTTTCTGTGATGGCAAGCTGAATTTTCAGCAGCCATCAGTCTTTGGTGTCACATGATCCTTCAGAAAACTGTAATATTACTGTAATATGCTCATGTGCAGCTCAAGAAACAGTTATTATTACCAATGATAAAAAAACAGTTGTGCTGCTTAATATTCTTTCGAAATATTGTTTTACGATGATGTGATAAATAGAAAGTTCAAAAGAACAACATTTTTAAATAGAAATCTTCTGTAACATTATAAACGTCTTTACTGTCACATTTGATCAAGCTATTGTTTCCTTGCTGAAAGAAAGTATTAATTTAATAATAAAAAAAAAAGTATTGAGCCCTAACTCTTGAACAGCAGAGTAGATAATACATATTGTACACAGTATATAATATATATTTCAATATGTAAAGTGTCTGAAATATTGCTTTAATATCTTTCATTGTCTTTAATAGCCATGCCTTTCTCTTTGGCTTATTTTTGCACAGGGACGTCCTGGCCGGAGGGAAACGCACCATTTCCAGCGTGCTGTGATAGTAGCGAAGTGCAAATTGATCTCAAAGAGCAGCTCGAGATTCCACAGGCTTACAGCCTTATGCACCCTCTCTGAGCTGAGTCACTTTTTCTCTCAGCCTCTGTGCAGGCTATTACCTGCCCCTCACCAAAATGTGGGACAATACAGACCGTTCATTGAGTTTCACTGTGTGATTTCCATGTGACATTATAATAAGGGAGAGAATCTGCTGTGATCATGATGAAGCAGGCTCAGGTTTTGCTCTGACTGGCCAAGCTCAAGCTAAGAACGCCTACAGGGTAATACAATCATGTCCAGAAGAACCGGACGACTTACTAGAAAGTTTTGGGACTGATATTGATATTTGACAACACAACTTTGTCTCAGAGGTCTCCTGACAAACTCTGAAAAGACATAACCTCAAGCAGGGGAACTTCATTCAGTGTTCACAAGGCTGACATTGACTCGTGGACGTGACAAAAAACAGTCCGTTTCAGAGCAGAATGAAGTCACGTCTTTGGAAAGAGCTGGTTTGAAAGAGCAAACGTACATTGCATCAATGAAAGGAAAGCGTGTATTTACTCAACCGCTTATTAACATAAATCACATATAGTGTGTTTCGCATTAAGTTACACAAGATCTTTTGACAATTCTTTTGACAAGACCACAAATCTAAACAGCTAAATTAGGAACCTGCATTTGAAAAGGAGGGTCTGAAAAGCATTTCACAATAAGGCTTTCTTATTCTCCGTATGCGTTCTGTTATATTAGAGCGTGCATGTGCATTAAGCCCTGCTCGGTCATGTCTGTCCACGCAGGGACGCTGAAAATTGCAAGAGCAATAAGGATTTTTAGGGGCATTATGACTGGGTTAATAAAACACAGCTGCCCCTAAAAGTCCCTCATTTTTCTTGCTGCCTATTGGGTCCTCTTCCTAGACTCACATTTCAACAGCATGGAGCCAGCTTTCAATCCGGCGGCTGGGTGTTGGTGAGAGCTGGACACCCTTTCTCTCCCCTGGGGAAGCGCAGACATGTGGCTGCTGTATCGCTTCCTTGCTTCTGACGGCTGGAAATGAGCGAGACCCTGTTTGTCAGCCGTCCAACAAGTGAAAAGTTTAAATTAAGAAGAGAGTGAGGGGAATTTTAGCCTCCCTCCTCCCCTCAAGCGTGCATGCCAGGGGTTTATAAATTGCCCTTATAAAACAAGGGGTTTGCTTTGGGATTTAAGTGGGTAGCTGAGAGAGGTGAATGAGTTCAGTGCATTTCGGAGCAGGATTCTTTCCTATTCGGATTGGTATTTCTGTGTTTATACATGCACTACAAACATGCCCATTACACAGCGTGAGGGTCCTTTCAATATTACCATCCTGAGCTACAGAAATGTTTGTGAAATGATAGGAAATACTCAATTCTAATTCCAGCTTGATAGGCCTAAGTGTGCAAGTTCAACAAATCACACTAAAATAGATAACAATGTGCTCAGTCAGAAACGAGCCGCAGTTTAAAATATATGATCTTTAATAAGTTCAGAACTTCTAACAGTGGGATATTGCATAGAGAATCCTTGACGGAACGCCTTCAGCAAACTACTTTGGATAATTATTTTACTAAGTTATGTAAAATACTGTATTGCAATTAGTATTTCATTACTTATAAGCAAAACTTACAAGCAAAACTGAGTTCCTTCTCATTCTAATGTTTCCCCCCTACAGAACAGCTAAATATTTTTTATTATTATCTATGTGCGTATTATAATATATCCATTCAGACAGAAATAAGTGAGGATGATTACATGAGCCAGAAACTGGGACTTTGTAGGCCAGTTGAGAGTAAATTTAACTACTCACCTTGCCCGCAAAGACCCAACCTCTAACACATTAATGTCTTTAACCCCAAATATACAACATTTATTACTATACATTCATTGTTGTCTTTATTTTATAATGAATAACCCTAAAACTACGCAATTTCACTAAACTGTACTTTAATATACTTTATTTGGCCTGTTTCATTCCTACATAGAACATGTTAACATCAAGCCAAATAACATAAATCAAAAATGACCCTAAAAACATCTAAATAAATACTTCAGCAGGAATGTAGAAGCACATATTGATGTATTTTCTTATCAACAACTAGCAGCAATAGATTAATTTACCTCTGCTTGACTTCCATTGTTTGAGAGCTGTATCAACCCAGCTTGTATTTGATTTACGTCCACTGTTTTGATTGTAGAAAAGTTTGTCGAGCTAACGGTCCAATTCTGGTTCCGATTGCTGTCACAGGAATGGAATAAAGATGCAGTCTTCGCTAAAGCCTGCGTGTAAATTTCTTCTGAGAAGATATGCGAGTTTATTTTTTCTCGGATGCGCCCAAATGTATTCAAGTTCACTCGTCGGGAGCGTAGTCATGACTGTCACCACCGCCGCCGTCTTAAAGGATTTACCTGGACTCTGCACACACTCGCGTGCCATGAGACAGCCGCAGCAGCAGCAGCGCGCGGAGCTCATCTCTCGCGCAGTCCTCACGCAGGCCCTCCCCAAAATGGCATTCTAGGTAGCACATGCATTTATGAATGTGTCACACTCACCTACTTGTCTTTGGTTTAGGGCACAGCAGCTAGAAAGTGTATTGCTGGGTGCGCATTTATGTCTTACCTAGGTGGATGCTGCACACTGGTGGTGGATGAGGAGATACCCCCTAACAATGTAAAGCGCTTTGAGTGCCTAGAAAAGCGCTATATAAATGTAATGAATTATTATTATTATTAAATGCGAAATGTCTGCGTGCTTAGTCATCCAGTTCATTTCTTTAATGTGGCAAACATATTAAAGTCCCACAGAAAAACAGCAGTTGCGTTGTTTGATTCGAACCTTTACGGTTTTATAATGTTGAGTCGTAGAATATTCACTGGCAAGGCTTATTAGCTGCGCACTGTGGCCGTTGTATAGCCCAGATATGTTTTAATTAGGTGCGCCAGCGTCATCTTGTGGATACATGCGTAATACACACCGATTTACATTCTTATATTTATATTTAAACTTTCCCAATTAAATATTTTGCTCTCCTCAAAACAATACTAAAATAACAAAACTTTTCATTCATTCACTTTTTAACGCCAATGCCAGCATCAGGGCTGTTTTCATGGGGATCTGAGAATAAATTACACAAGGTATACAATTAACAAAAAGTTATAAAAGATATTTCAAATTCAGACAAATTCTAAAATACGTTCAGGTGACACATTTGAAAATAAATCAGTTAAACACACCTCTGAATAAAAACGTTGTCAATTTACATAAAAAACAGAACAATCCAATAAAATATGCTTCACAGTCATTTTAGTTCGGCAAGTAAGGCATGATGGTGATTCTTCATCTTTTAATAAATATCCATGTGTAAGTCTTGTATGACCTAAAAGACACCTTGTAAAAACAACTTCATACCTAGATTTAAAATGAGTAAAAAAATATTTTTCTTACACTATTTATTTCATTTAGCTTATTATATTATATTATAGCATATTATAAAAGAGTTTATCACAGGTTTGACATCACAGAAAGGAATCTGACACTCTGAACTATTCAGGTTGAGTGCTTCTTTTGCAGTGATATCCGTTTTCTCGTTGCCAGAATAACCCATACGACCTAGAATCCAGCAGAAGAAAATACTGAAGTTTCTCTTGTGTAAACAGCCTGCTTTGGCTAAAATCGTTATAATTATGGGATGATCAATCTTTACATTTTCAAGTGCTTGAAGGCAGGATTTTGCATGAAAATTAAAAGATTTCGTTCTTGTCCATTTTCTATGTTTTCCAAAGACAGTAGCAGAGCACGAGCTTCAGCTGAGGATAGCACTCTGTCCTGAGATTCGTACACCACGACAAGACATTGGTCTCCAGTTATTGCTGGTGCCGATACTCGAGTCTCTGCTTTGGATCCATCTGTGAATACAGAGCTATGATGAGGAAAACTGCTGCTTACAACTCCAACAATGTCTGCCGTTATTCAATGAGTGATATTTGATGTTCTACAAATGTGACTAAAAATAACCAAGTGCAGTTGTATCTCAAATAAATTTGAATGTCGTGGAAAAGTTAATTTATTTCAGTAATTCAACTCAAATTGTGAAACTCGTGTATTAAATAAATTCAATGCACACAGACAGAAGTAGTTTAAGTCTTTGGTTCTTTTGTGATGATTTTGGCTCACATTTAAAAAAAAAACACCAATTCAATATCTCAACAAATTATAATACTTCATAAGACCAATAAAAACATTTTTAGTGAATTGTTGTCCTTCTGGAAAGTATGTTAATTTACTGTACTTGTACTCAATACTTGGTAGGGCTCCTTTTGCTTTAATTACTGCCTCAATTTGGTGTGGCATGGAGTTGATCAGTTTGTGGCACTGCTGAGGTGTTATGGAAGCCCAGGTTTCTTTGACAATGGCCTCCAGCTCATCTGCATTTTTTGGTCTCTACTCTTGTTTCTCATTTTCCTCTTGACAAAACCCCATAGATTCTCTATTGGGCTCAGGTCTGGTGAGTTTGCTGGCCAGTCAAGCACAAAACACCATGGTCATTTAACCAACTTTTGGTGCTTTGGCAGTGTGGGCAGGTGCCAAATCCTGCTGGAAAATGAAAGCAGCATCTTCAAAAAGCTGCCGTAATAAACCAAAGATCTGAAGGAAGCATGAAGTGCTCCAAAATTTCTTGTTAAACGGGTGCAGTGAATTTGGTTTTCAAAAAACACAATGGACAAACACCAGCAGATGACATTGCACCCCAAAATCATCACAGACTGTGGAAACTTAACACTGGACTTCAAGCAACTTGGTTTATGAGCTTCTCCACCCTTCCTCCATTCTCTAGGACCTTGGTTTCCAAATGAATACAAAACTTGCGCTCATCTGAAAAGAGGACTTTAAACCACTGCACAACAGTCCAGTTCTTCTTCTCCTTAGCCAGGTAAGACGCCTCTGACGTTGTCTGTGGTTCAGGAGTTGCTTAACAAGAGGAATACGACAGCTGTAGCCAAATTTCTTGACACGTCTGTGTGTTGTGGCTCTTGATGCCTTGACCCCAGTCTCAGTCCATTCCTTGTGAATTTCACTCAAATTCTTGAATCGATTTTTTACTTGACAATCCCCCTAAAAAGACAAAAAAAAGCTGCGGTTCTCTCGGTTGGTTGTGCATCTTTCTTCCACACTTTTTTCCTTTCCACTCACTTTCTGTTAACATGCTTGGATACAACACCCTGTGAACAGCCAGCTTCTTTGGCAAAAGAATGTTTGTGGCTTACCCTCCTCGTGAAAGGTGTCAATGATTGTCTTCTGGACAAACTGTTAGATCAGCAGTCTTCCCCATGATTGTGTAGCCTAGTAAACAAAACTGAGAGACCATTTTGAAGTCTCAAGAAACCTTTGCAGGTATTTTGAGTTGATTAGCTGACTGGCATGTCACCATATTCTAATTTGTTGAGATAGTGAATTGGTGGGTTTTTGTTAAATGTGAGCCAAAATCATCACAATTAAAAGAACCAAAGACTTAAACTACTTCAGTCTGTGTGCATTGAATTTATTTATACACGAGTTTCACAATTTGAGTTGATTACATGAAGAAACTGAACGTTATCATCCACGAACAATTCTAATTTAATTGAGCATGACCACCTGTAACAATAGTTATACAGATATTCAGTCCGCATTTCAACTTTACACGGAGTGCCAATGTATAAGACAGACTGCGTGTTCAGGTTATACCTTAGTTATATTAATTGGATTAAAGTCTGTGCTCTGGCTAGGTCCCTGATGCCAACAAGCGTTCTGTTTTCTTCTGATAAAATGAAACCTGCTCGTGTAATCATTACAAAAAACAAGAGTATTTGTATGCGCTTTCGTTTGTTTGTTTATTTAAAGAGCTTTTCTGCAAAAGCATGCTTCTTCCATCGATCGAGGCACGGACGGGGTTCGAACCCGCGATCTTCGGTTTACGAGACCGACGCCTTACCACTTGGCCACCGCGCCCAATGGCCAACATAGGGTAAATTACCTAATTTGGTGTAATGTCGGCTGAAAAAACATCTCGATTTAACAATTGGTTTTCTAGTTTTTCCGTTTATTAAATCTCTCGCGTGAGCCCATGCCTCTTTTTTAAACATATTATAGAAGCGATCAAACGCGCCGAGTCTTTTTATTCCCTCTGCTAAATTGGACACATCCGGTAGACGTTAGCCCAGAGGTTTCCCGGATGTGTCCAATTCAAATCACAACAAATCAAATTAAAAGTGCAACAAATGCGTCTCCCACATGACACAATAAACGTTCGCAAAATGCGTGTCACCATTGGTACTTTTTAAAGTACAGTTCCAACAAGAATATTTCCCGGGTCTTTATATCTGTATTCTGTATGTATTGTATGCGTCTCCCATTATTTTATAATAACCGTGAGCACGAGGCACCAATAATACGGTTATCTCTCCATAGTATTTCACTAATAGCCGAAACATACATCGGTCTATTTGAGCTACGCGTTAAATAGTCATCAAAGGTAGACGGACACGATGCAATAAACATTTGTTGTAGATTCCCTAAATGTTCTTGGTTTTCATAACTTGTTACCGCATACTCAAGCGATGGGAGTCTCCGGTGAAATAGCCAATGCATCGCTGTAAGAACGCGACATTAACACTTGTTTGATTGGGGAAAGGAACGAAACAGCAGGTATATCTGTACTATAGAGTGTCTAAAATATGTTTGGGTTTACGCGAGATGGCTACTAGTTTGGTTTGGCATTACTATCAAATTTCAAAAGATAGTCTATGTCTGTCCCACACAATGAGTAAAAGTTGAATAAGATTAAGAAAAGGAAAGTCTATGCAACTGTAATGAGAAGCGCAGCGTTTTCAAAAATCGTGTTCTAAAAGCAATGCATGATTGTACAATTAATGGCCGTTTATTAAAGTGAACTAATGATGTGACAAAAAACATTTAGGTAATATTAAAAAAAAAAAAAAAACAACAAAAAAAACAATATATTATAATTCAATATATAACGAAGGCCCTAAAAAGAACTACGGGCGTTATTTTGTCTAATTTAAAATAATGACAATCAGCAAACAAAACGTCTGATAACTTTTTCAAAAACAACTTAAATAGTATGTCTACAGATAAATATGTCGTACAGCTAGGGGCTCGGCATTTATTTCACACACCCTGAGCTTTTTCTCGCCGCAGTGTCTATTTAAAAACAACAACAACGAATGTCCCGCGATAATAGAATAAGCGAAATGGAAGCCCTCTGCGCACTCTCTACCAAACTCGAGGTTTTATCAGCTGTGTGGACTACATTCAAGACGGAGGGCGGGTAATATTCACAGCACTTCGACTTGAGGCTGTTTCTCATAGGGCACAAAGCTTCTGGGCTTACTCTTATATTCTTGATAAATACACAGCGGGGATACTCTCGTAAACGGACCGCTAATCTTCACGCACTTCTTAGCTCTCAGTGTCGCGTGGAATCCACATTACATCTGATCCGATAAGAGCTCGCGACGCGCTCGGCTCTTCACGCGGATGAGACGTCGTTGCGTTCTTTCTACGTCTTCACGTAACTTCACGTTACATTTGTGTTGTCGCGAATTCCATCCGGTCTGTAAAACAAACTGAAGTGCCGGCGCGTTTATGTTAACTGCTACTTTGTTGAGGGGGCGAACCGGTCTCGGCTGCTCTCCCTTTGTTTGGGCCCAGGACTCGGCTGAATCCACTGGAGCTCCGTCTCAAACGTCTCATTCGACCGCCAACGCTATTTTAGGATGGCTCCACAAAAGCACGGATCTGGTGGAAACGGTTTTTATGCCAACAGCGGCGCGAGCAAAGCGGCTAATGGAGGAGCGCACGTATCGTCCGGTGTTGTGATGACTTCAGTCAAGCGACCCAAGATGGAGCAGGTCCAAACCGACCACGAACTCTTCCTGCAAGCCTTCGAGAGTAAGTTGCTTGTGAATCCAGCTTTATAAATAAATTGCTGTTTTTCGCATGCTTAACCGTATCCGATTGCTTTACCACCCATGGTCTTAGCTTGAGGGCTAAACAACAATACTAGCCCGGAAATTGTGTCCAGTAGTTCGCTAAATGCTTTAAAAAGCCAGATAATTCACGTTAAAAGACGTTATGTCGTGGTTTGTTCACTATAGAGGGATTTAGACACGTATTAGTTGTCTAGGCCACATCCTATATGAAAATTAGACACGTGCATCAAGAGCTGGCACGTGCTTTATGGTGCTTTTATGTATTTTAAAATGACATTGGGGACTTGGGCAATGGGCAACAGTCATGAACAACACAGAAACCTTGAAAACCTCACTTGCAGTTTCTCTACACTAGCTAAGACTTGCCAAACTGCCACCTTGATTCTTGTGTAAGAGTGACTGACATTTGTACAAAAAAATAGGGTTAATTTTGTAGATGCTGGCGTGAAAAAAATGTGTTGGTTTCTTTGGTTATTTACATGGCATGAGTATGGCATGAGTCCAAGTCTGGCAACAGCGGTGTACATGATACCTCTGCATTTCTGTTCACAGAACCAACTCAAATATACCGTTTTCTTCGCACAAGGAATCTTATAGCAGTAAGTAGACCATAATCATGACGGAATGTCATGCCGTTCTCATTTAGACGTGAACTTTTGTGGAAACCTGGTGAGCTAACTGTACATGGCTGCCACAACAATAGACTTAACTGGTTGATCTTTTCTTTTTTTTCTGTTCTTTTAGCCAATCTTCCTGCACAGATCTCTTACATATATGTCCCACAGAAACTCAAGAACAAATTCAAAAAGGTAAAACGATTGCATGCACCTTGTCTTAATCTCTTTGTTTGTCAAAAAGCCACACCTTCCATTTCCTTGTGCAGGCCTCATAGTGAGAAGATTTGCATGTTGACAAATGCACTGCAACTGACTGGTGTACTTCAGTTGTAGTTGGATAAATTGAAGGAGAGTTTCACATCTCAATGATTTATCGAACGTTTGTTGGCATCTGTTATTTCAGAAAATGCTTTAGCGTGAATGACCTGCTATTCAAAGCAGAGAAGTCGAAAGTGGATCAGGAATCTCACAAGTAAGATGTTCTTGATCTAGATTTATTTCGATTTTATTTCATCTTCTGAACATGACTGCAGAAGTTTTAACTCCAGTTTTGCCTTGCAGCATGGCGTCAAACCTGCAGCTCACTTTTACTGGATTCTTTCATAAAACTGGTAAGCTAACATTAGGTTTATGTACACTCTTGTTAGCGTGCACAAATAATGTTCTCTGATCGCTTAGTGATTCTGATTTGTTGTTCAATGTATCAGAGAAGCCGTTGCAGAACTCAGAGAATGAAGAAAACTCTGTATCTGTGGAAGTGCTACTTGTCAAGGTCTGCCACAAGAAGAGAAAGGTAAAAACTTTGTCATAAAAATTCATGGCGAAAATATCTCAGGCTGATGATACATGGGGCAACGTTTTGAGCAATTTTGCTTGAGCACTTTCCCATTGAGAAGAGATGATACATTTCTATCTGGATATTTTAGATTGGTTAGATAGTGTCTCACCTGGTTGCCCGTTGACAGCAACATTGCTCAAAAAGTTGCCCCGTGTATCATCAGCCTTACATTGACCCTTTTCCCCCACAAAACAAGCTTCCGCAATCAAAAAAACCTTGTCCTTGTCTTGATACAGTATACGTGGCCATATCTGTCTGTACTGTAGGTTAATTTTTAATTAGTGTTTATGCTTGCCAACTTGCACAACTTAAAAACTCAATGAAATCGCTTGACAAGCACAGTTTTGAGTCTTGTGTTGACATGTCTGTTTTAAGAGCATTTGATTGGACTTGATTCAGCATAGTGCAGCATTTTCAAGATTTATCAGTCAAGATTTTTGATCCCAGAAGAGAAAAGGTGCAGTCACATATACTGTTCAACAAATTTTCATGGGCAAAATCCAGTCATTTCTATAGGAATCCATTTAAACTGAGAGATTTCCCCACATAGATTTTGCAGTGGGTTTAAGTTGATCACACAACTATCACCAATGAAGCTGATTGGTTTGAGCCTGCGCTTGTAGGACATAATAGGCCAAGGACCTTTGTTTAGCCCCAAATTTACATTTTTTGTTGAGATTTCCATAATGGAATAAATAAAGGGCTAAAAAGTTTCAATTTGTAAACATCAGTCAACTTTTAGTAGTACACTACAATATATATATGGCTTCTAAGCTAACAGGTGCTTTGAACTCATGTTTCATTTCTGTTTTTCTAGGATGTAAGTTGTCCAGTATAAAGCAAGTGCCAAAGGTAAAAAAGGCAGGTGCCTATGAACCCAGACAGCGTCAGACAAGGATGGAGCTTTCCACATGATCGTGCCCAGCCAAGAGGTGAACACAGTAACGGCCACATGGACGTCCTATCCTCTGTCCGAGTGTCTGTCCCAGGGGGGAGTTGAGAGCACGAACGGCGTGACCACCAGAGGACCCAGTATGAGTTCAGAGATTTAAATAGCTTATGAGGTTTATTGCACCTCAGCGAGTTTCGCAGTTTGACTGAGTGCTTTTTACCAAGAGCTCTACTGAGAAAGCATACTGTTTGACCAGATCAGCCCCCTCCCCGGTTTATGCACCCTCCACTTTGACACAGCACATCCCGACACTGGTTATAAAAAACCTAGTAGTTTGGTTGCATTCATTTCCGTAGCTTTACCACAGTAATGCAAAAGCTTATTTTGATTGAGCTCTCGGAGCAGTAGGCTTATTTGGAGAATCCTCCAATGTGGTTTCCTGACCACTGTCTCTGCTGCAGTCTCCCACAGATGAATATAAGCTTTATTTTAGGACCCATAAACAATGATTCATGATTACAAATCTCTTATTTTAAATGCTCAAACATGTAACCTTGATAACACACTTAAATGGATAGTTCACCCAAAAAACTGAAATACAAATGATTTACTCACCCTCAATCCATCCTATGTGTATATGACTTTCTTTTTTCAGACAAATACAATCAGAGTTATTCTAAAAAATGTCCTGGCTTTATAATGGCAGTGAATGGTGCTCGAGATTTTGAAGCCCAAAAAGTGCATCCATCCACCATAAAAAAGTGTTCCACACTGCTCCGGGTGGTTAATAAAGGCCTTCTGAAGTGAATCATTGCGTTTGTGTAAGAAACGTGTAGAAAGGTCTAATTTAAAATAATTATTTTGTTGTTTTTGTGTTGTTTTCCAGCCCAGCGTGTCCAAAATTTTCATTTTGGTGCATGACTAATGGAAAAGAGTGGGAAGCACATTCTTCAAAGATTTCTGCTCCATAGAAGATAGAAAATAAACAAATTTGGTTCATCTTTTTAAAGGTGAGTAAATATTGTCCATATTCTCTTTTTTTTTTTTGGCTGAACTATTCTCTTAAAGCAACTAATGTTGCTTTTACACAATTTTACACACACACACACACCATTATTGATTTCCTGCTCAAAATTAGTCTGGTGGAGGCCTGCAACATTAAAAGTCAGACTGTTCTTGTTCAAATAGGTTATTTCCTGCCATAGAAAAAATATAAAGCTGCTGTAGATTTATGTTGTACACTAATAGAAAGAGGAACCAAAATGGTTTCCACATACAGCATTTCTCAATCTTTTAATAAACCTCTCTTTCAGCAAAGCTGGCGGGGGAAAGAAAGGTCAGTAATCACATTGGGTCAACTAATATACAAGACACAGAATGCTTGTGGTGGAACTCTGTAAACAAATATGATGAACTAAGCTATTCAGTATCCAATAACACTGAACACTGAAACAGCTGACGCGAGATAGGAAACGTGTGGCCCCCTTCACCCCCCCTAGACCTGCAGGTCACCAAACAAACCCCAGCACACTCTCTATTGTACACTGATTGAACACAAACCAAGTGGCTACTTACAAGCTCCAGTCCTATGATATTAAAGTGTCACTGCATCTAGGTCACTGCTGTTTGCAATCACAACTTTAAGAGCGTGCGACCTGGTCTCCAATCACAATCAAGTATCTGGACCACCTTCCTCACAACAGTTTAGTCTTAATTGTTCCATTCTATTCCTTATGTGTCACCATTTCCCATTTAGGTAGACCAGTGACAATCAATCACAATTTCAGAGTATTGACGCCCATGCCCACTCCTGAATTTAAACACAAGGTAGTTAAACCTATATCTAACCTTTTTTTGGTCTAAGTGTCCTCTCTGTGTTCATCTACTTAAGTGCATGGTCCTCATGTGATTTCATACAATAGACTCTTGGCCTATGGAATCTAATGGTCTTCTCTGGTGCTTTATAAAAATCATTCGTCACAAGGCTCTATATATTGATTTTGACATGTTGGAAACCCTTTACACATTAACAGTGAAGCTAATCCTCAGGCTAGTTTGGCACAAGGGATTGATCAACTATCCCGGAGCTGAGAAATGCGAAAGAAACCAAAGCACACTATCCAGAACTTTGTCTGTGTTTGTCTAAACTGACCGGCCCTGCCAACAGAAAGGCACCATAATTATTTTGAGATATTTAAACTTGTGGCTGCTTCTTGTCCAAAATCGTGACTAATAGACCTCAGAGCTCAACGTATACATGTTTTGAGGTTTGAGTTGTCCAGAAGAAACACAGAAAAGAAAATATACGAGCAAACATGGTTACACGCACTGTGAGATTGAATCAACTCAAGCACACAAATCTAAAAATTGGTTCGATTTTAGCCAGGATATGATCATCATGAATTGCTCTGCCTAGAGGTTCATGATACCATTGAAAAGTTTGGGGTTGGTAAGATTTTTTTGGAAGTCTTTTTTCCCCCCCCTCCACCCCCCCTTGTTTAATGTTTTTGAATCTCTTAGGCTGATTATTGATCAATAATACAGCTAAAAACCAGTAATACTTGAAAGTATTATTAAATTTAAAAACTTGACATGGTAAGATATTTAAAGGTAATCTATGTCCTGTGATGCCAAAGCTGATTTTCAGCAGTGCTTACTAGTCAAGGGTGCCCAAGCCTGTTCCTTGGTGAGATACACGTTCAGCAGAGTTCAGTCCAACCCTGATCAAACACGAAGCTGAACTAAACTAGTATGGATCTGAAGGAGCACTTGATAAGCTACAGGCAGGTGAGTTTTAGTTAGGGTTGGAGCTGAACTCTGCTGGAAGTGTATCTCCAGGAACAGGCTTGGGCACCCCTGGACTAGTCTTTAGTGTGACATGATCAACGAATATGAAATGTTTCTTTTTATATATAACTTGGAAGTTGATGTTATTTTATGTCATGTTAATATTAATAATATGTTCAGAAAAC